>MU187392.1:36759-73439 GCA_016904865.1 Pissodes strobi | reverse complement strand
TGTTTTAGATAAAATAGATGGATAAAATTTGGAGGAGATAATTAAATGTTAATTATGTGGCCTTGTCTGTGAAAATATTTATGTTTTAATTAGGATAGGTTAGTATCTACTCTACATTCCGTAAACGTACCTAAATTTTTTGACCTCTCCTTCAAGCCATGAAAAAATGTTAAAACTCTTGTCGGGCTCTATTCTTCCTAAATTATATGCATCTCTCATAAAAGGGAGGTCTATACTTATTTCATAAAGGGCTGCTCAAAAACGTCCCTGTCTTATATTTTTTATTGAATTAGGTTAGATAATTGAATGTCGGCAATTACTACATAAACACTCTGCCTATGATATTCAGCTTTTGTGTTATAACTACTTGTGTACTCATTTTCAAAAAGAGAACTTTATTTTTATTAGACGGCACAGTCATTATACCCATCGTACTTATTATTGCGGCATGATTCTTTAGATTCTTATCATGCTTTTTTGGACGACAAAATATTTTATTATGTTATTACAGAGAAGTTATTATATGTGCCATCTTTGGTGGGTGAGGGAGGGGCTTGTAAACTAAAATAAGACTGACTGAAAATAGAAATTACAAAACGCCAAGAAGAACCTGATAATAGTGTTAAGAAACATGAATATTTTCATTTTGGGAAGTTTGTAATAAAGGAGCTGCTATTAATTAACTTTTTCACAGTAAAATATTACATGAGCAACAACAGAACACCCTAAAAAGTTTATAACTTAGAGAAGTGCACAAAACAAGTGTTGCAAAGTAGCTAGACTAGACTAGACTAGACTAGAGAGAGGGAGAGAAATAGGTTGCTTTTTTTTTTAATATTAGCAACAAAATTTAATTATATCAGAGAATATTTTTTAATCTTTTGAGCATATAAAATAATATTTTGCGTTATGCTACTGTTATGATATGTGTCCAAAAAAAAAAGATAGACTGTCTTAAACGGATCGACTTTTCAGATATTATTTTTATTTATTAAAGTTGAAAAATTATTTATAAGTTTTGCATAAAATATTTTATGCATTGTCTTCCTTTCTTCTCTATATCTTATATATGAAAATTTTGCTTTTTATTTTTGCTATGTGGTATTATTATATTAGATTATTTATTTGGAATCTTAAAATGCATTTTTTTACTTCTCAGATAGTTACATATTATTAGGAAAACAATCTTTGTTTTAAAGTTAGGGAGTGGTATGCAGTGTTTGCGGAAGTTTTGTGTGATATTGAGAATATGTTTTTAATTTTCTGTTTTCAACATTAAATTTAAAGAGTCAACATGCATCTATTTTATATCAGTTTAGTTTAGTTTCATCTTGCTAAAGAACATTTTATGTTATTTTGTTGATATGCAAGTTTGATTTATTCTTAATTTAACTAAAATATTATTTATTAACATTTTTGTCTCATTAATTTTTCATTTTTGATACGTTTTGAAATATTATTATTTTACAAAAAAAAATTGCGCTACTTAGTGTGTTTCATTCAATTATTATTTTTCAGTTTGAGTAAATATTCAGACATATTTATTTATGTTTTAGTGCAGCCAAATTGCAGTTATTGAGGCTTTATCCACAATACTGATGCACATTTTTTATATGAGTAATATCAGCAAACCAAATCTTAGGTTTGAGACTACATGCACAGGGTACTCATTTGTATTTTGTCATCCATCTGTATTCACTAACAAATTATTTTAAAGAACATTTTAAGTTGTGTCGTTGGTGTGCATCTTTGATTTATTTTTAATTTAACTAAAATGAAAGTTGATTTAACATTTTCGGCTTTCATTAATTTTCCATTCTCAATACATTTTGAAATTTTATTATTTTACAAAATTTACTAAAAATTGCACTACTCATTGCATTTTATTGAATTATTATTTTTCAGTTTGAGTAAATATTTATTTACGTTTTAATACAGCTAAATTGGGGTTACTAGGGTTTTATCCAAAATACTGATGCACAATTTTTGTATTAGTAATATCGGCAAACCAAATCTTCTAGACAACATGCACAAAATATTCACTTGTATTTTGGCATCCATCTATATTTATTAATAAATTATATTACTCATTAATTATAATGTTATATGTTTCGTCTATACCGTTTTGTGTAGTAGTAGTAGTAGTAGTAGTAGTAAGGGTGGGGGGGCCGAAGCCCGGTAAGTAGGCCTATAAGTCCCTTTTCACCATCCCCGATCCGCCCTCCCCTACCTGGCTACTTCCAACACCTTGCCCGCACTGAAACGGCCCGTCACCTTGATAAAGGTGAGGACGTCCTCCCAGTCCAGATCCTTTAGATCTTCCCGAGCAAGTGTTGGTGCTCCCAGTATCTTCCTCCTTAGGCGACTCCACCTATCACAAATTCCTATATAGTGGTATGAGGACTCCTCCCCTGTCCCGCAGTTCAGGCAGAGTGGGCTGTCCCTCACGCCGATAAGGTGCAGATGTCTGTTTAGGCTTCCATGCCCAGTCAGAATACCTACCAAGTTCCTGATGTCCTCTCGGCTCTTTTTTAGCAGTCGCCTTGCTCTGGATCCGTCAGGATTTGGAATCATTTCCTTGGCTTGTCTGCATCCTTCTTTTCCTCTCCAATTGTGCTTTGTCTTGCTCCAGGCCCAGTTATTTAGTTCCTGAGAGATTTGCCTTTTACTTAAGCCCAAACCAGGTTCTGGACCGACGAGGTGGCTCGTTGAGCCTTGTCTTGCCAATTCATCGGCCCGTTCGTTGCCCTCGATGCCACTGTGCCCTAGAACCCATCTGAGTCTTACTTCCTTGTGCACAGCCAATCTGTCTAGGGCGTCTCTACATTCCTGAACTAGCTTACAGCTTGCCCTGGGTTTTTGGATCGCCCTGAGAGCGGCTTGACTGTCCGAGTAAATATATATACTCTCTACACCTTCTGTTACTTCCGCCTTGGTTGCTACTTCCAAAATAGCAAACACCTCCGCCTGGAAAACAGTGGCATATCTCCCCAGCGAAGTGCTTTCTCCTGATTTAGTGTTGTCTAGGTATACACCGGCTCCGGATGACTGTGTATTAGCCATCCATGAGCCGTCAGTGTACCATGCGTGTGCGCCGCTCGGCGTACGTACCTGGCCTGACAGCCACTCTTCCCTTGATGGAAATTCCACTTGGAAATTCCTTCTCAGTCTTAATCTGCCATCTGGAATATTGCCTTTGGTCGCAATGATGGGTAGATCCCTACTCATTTTGGCGGCAATAGTCGTATGGCCTTTCCCTGTGTAGTCCGTTCGCCATAGGCCACTGTCGATCATCCTTTTGTGAGCCGCCATTGCCTCTCTCTCAATCCAGATCGGGAGGTCCGGCAGCCCCAGGATGATGTTCAGTGCTGCTCCGGGAGTTGTTCTCAATGCTCCGGTAATACCCAAACAAGCCAGCCTTTGCAGTCTGGCCAGTTTCTGGGCATTAGTGGCTCTGGTCACCGCTGGCCACCAGACCACGAATCCGTAGGAAATCCTCGGTCTTATCACAGCAGTGTACAGCCACTGGAGGATGTAAGGTTTTAAACCCCACTTCCTACCTACTGTTCTCCTTAGTTGCCACATAATCGCGGTTGTCTTATTCACCACCTGTTCAACGTGTGCCTTCCACGTCAATTTACTGTCTAAAATAACTCCCAAATATTTGACTTGTTGACTCAGTCTCGTCTGGTAGAGTATGGGATGTATAAAACCTGTTAGATTTCGTTTCCTTGTGAAGAGAATGAGTTCGGTCTTCCCTGGGTTTACTGAGAGACCATTCTCCTCACACCAACCTTGAACTATCCGACACGCCACCTGCATACGCTTGCAGACCGTTCTCACGAACTTGCCCGTGATCATTACTAGCCCGTCGTCAGCATATGCTTGTGCGTAGAATCCCTCAAGATTTAACCTTCTCAGGAGGCTGTCCATCACCAGGCACCACAAATGTGGCGAGAGGCAGCTGCCTTGAGGGCAACCCCCTCTTACCCCGGCCTCGACGCGAACTTCTCCCAGCGTGGCGCTGATCTTTCGGTCTTCCAGTGCCGTTTTTAACCACTTGACCAAATGAACTGGTGTTCTCCTGGCCTGGAGGGCTTGACAGATAGTTTTCGTTTTAGCCTTATCAAAAGCTCCTTCTACGTCAAAGAAGAGCGCTAGCGCCATTTCTTTGTTTTCTATTGCCTTTTCAGCCCTTCTAACTACAGAATGGAGAGCCGTTTCAGTCGACTTCCCCCTTCTGTAGGCGTGCTGATTATCATGTAGATGAGAATCAGTTAAGATCTCTTCCATGATGAACCTGTCAATCATTTTTTCCATTGTCTTCATTAAAAATGAAGTTAGACTTATAGGCCTAAAGGACTTGGGATGGGAATAGTCTCTCTTCCCTGCCTTGGGGATGAAGACGACATCCGCTGCTCTCCAAGCTTGTGGAACGTACCCTAGTGCTATGCTGGCCTCGAATACTCTCTTTAAGTAAGGGAGTAACGTGTCAAGGCCCGCCTGCAGCATCATGGGTATAATTCCATCCGGCCCTCCTGCCTTATATGGACTGAACTCCCCCACTGCCCAAGTTATGGATTCCTCAGTCACCACACTGCGGGCAAGGTTTCAGTCCATCTCTGGCTCTGGTTCCTCGTCCCAGTTGGTAGTCTGTACCTCTCCGGGGAAGTGGGTTTTTAGAAGAAGCTCTATCGCTTCCTCTCTGTTCGCCGTCCATTGTTCGCCTGTTTTCAGAGAGCCAATCTCTTTTTGTCTTTCCGAGCCCAGCAGCTTAAGCAGACGCGCTGAGTCCGAGAGAGACTCCATCTCTCCACAGAATTTCCTCCAGCTGTCTCTTTTGCTGCGTCGGACCTCGATTTTAAATTTCCTTCTGGCTTCGAGATACACATCCCAGAGCTCCTGCCGCCCTTTCCTGAAAGCGTGGCGGTGTGATCTTCTCACGTCTTTTTTAAGACGGTCCAGAGTATCACTCCACCAAGGCAGCCTCTTGGCGCTCGCTTTCTTAAGTGGGCACGCTTGTTCATAGGAGTCGACGATTACACTGTTTAGCTTTACCACCTCAATTTCTAGTTCTTGTTTTGATGAAATAGCCTGCCCTAAAGTTCCCATGGACATTACCAGACTTTCCCTAAATTTGTTCCAGTCTGTTGCCCTCGGAATTCTTTTCAGTGGCTTCTCCATCTTATCCGATTTAATTTCGAATCGGATCATTCTATGATCGGACATAGTTATGTCCCTACTTACCCTCCAATTGGCTACTTTTTCCGCAAATGCTCGAGTTACCACTGTAATATCGATAACCTCCTGACGAAGCCGATTCACAAAAGTTGGTTCCGCATTTACGTTAGCTACTTCAAGGTTTTCCGATACGAAATACTCTAATAGAGCCGTACCTCTCGCGTTAGTGTTAGTGCTCCCCCAAACGATATTATGCGCGTTTGCATCACAGCCCACGATTAGTGGAAAACCTTTGTCTTTACTGTATTCTATTAACCTTATTAATTCTTCCGTTGGGGGAAGTTGCGCGTTATCATACGGAAGATATAAACTACTAATTAATAACTTATGTTTTGTGCCACTCACCATGTATTCCAGCAGGATCACCGTAATGTCCCTGGAGCTTAGTTGTGGTAACAGAGTTCCCTGCAGCTCCCTGGACATCACGATACATGTCCTCGGCCTCTCTACTCCTTCACACCCGGCCAAGATGGTAAAGCCGGGGGTCCCAAGTCCCCTTATGTTTTCCCTAAAAAAGTAAGGTTCTTGTATTAGTACAATTTCTCCAGATTTTCCAGCCATGATGCTTGCCAATTCAGCACTAGCATCTCGGCTATGCTGGAGATTTATTTGACTTACCCTTAATTGCGCCATGGGGGACACCATGGATAGGGGTAGCCACCTTACTTGGCTATTGCCTGCTTCCTGATGGTTTGGAAGTCTCGGCTGAAGTGCCCCGCCCGGTGGGTGCTCTCCGAATGGTTACCCTGTAAACTCGCACAGCGACCAATTCGAAGAACACAATCCACCCGGCCAGCTCTAGTCCAGCCACGACCTCCCTGCTCACCAGGAAGTGAAGGCGCCAACTGCTTGGTTGTCCTTCGGTCTTCAGATGCTGCCACTCCGGAACACTCAAGGTGGTGTTCTGGATGGATAGCATCTCGGTGACATACTCTATTTTCGGCTGCTCTAGTGTCTTCAAGGTGAAGACAATCTCCACCGGCCATGGGGCGTCCGCCGATTTCACGGCTGTGAAGGACACTTCTCCCTCGGTCAGTGGCTGACAGGTGTTGAGCAGCCAATCCCTGGATTCCTCATCCTCCGTGGTGACCAAAAACCGCCCCGCCTCAGTAAGGCCGGAGTTTCGGGAGTGGAGCTCTGCCTTGGTACGCCTCATTTCGTTAATGAGGTGCATCCTCAAGCGGTCCGCCTCTTCTTTGGTCACCTTCCCACCTTGTCTGTTAGACCTGAAAACAACCTGGTTGGCCCTCGAGGCCGCCGAACTGTAGGAGCCAGAACTGGGCGGGTCGGTTGGCCTTCCACTTGAACGTCCTGACTGGATGCCTTTCCTCAAAAGAGGCGACACTCCCTTCCGGCCGTTCTTATGGGAAGTAGACCCGCCCTGTTTTGGCTTCTTGTGTTGGCGTTCTGGAGGGGTATCTTTAGAGATCTGCCTTTTTCTCGACGTGCTGTCGCCAGGAGTGCTCTTCCCTGGATGTTTTGGGTATTCATCCTGGGTGGAGGAACCCCCGACTGCAGCCGGAGCTGTAGGCAGAACAATGGGCTTCAGCTTCGCTGCCACTCGCCTGGCGTCGCGTGCTTTTGGCCCTCTACTCCTTACCTGCTGGAAGCTCTGATGCTGCCCACGGGGCCGGGCTTGGGTATTGCCCTCAGAGCGTGGAGAGGCATTGATGGTGGCGGTGGGTGAGCCTGGTTGAACCGACGGTCCAGCCTGGTTTGCCCTTCTTTCCTCCTTCAAGCGGTCTCTCAGTTCTTTTCTCCTTCTCGTGCGATTACGATTTCTGGCCTGCTTGCGTGCTTCTTTCTGCCGCAACCTCTCCTCTTCAGCTGCATCCGGTCCCGCCTGGTCGAAACTAGGTTCCGGCCCGGTCGAGGACTTTCTACACGCCTCGGATTCAAAGGTGCTGGCTGGTGATTTTAACAGCTCCTCTTCCTGGATGGAACTCATTTCCATCCCGGGTTCAGGGCTGCTAGGGGTAGGATTCCCTGTGGTGGTTGGCTCTTTTTCTGTTTAAACCGTTTTGTGTAAGAAAACATTTTAAATTTTTCTTTTAGACATTAAATTTAAAGTCAAAGTCATCTATTTTATATATTAGTTTAATTTCGTTTTATGTTGTGTGGTTTGTATACAAATTTGGTTTGCTTTTAACTTAGCTAAAATAAAAGTAAATTTAACACTTTTGTATTTCATTAATTTTTCTTTCTCAATTCGTTTTGAAATATTATTATTTTACAATATGTACAGAACTGCAATACTCAGTGTATTTCATTCAACTATTATTTTGCAATCTGCGTAAATATTTATTTATCTTTTAATTCAGCTAAATTGGAGTTATTAGGTTTTATCCACAATACCGATGCACAATTTTTATATGAGTAATATCAGCAAACCAAATCTAATCTTCAGTTGTATTTTGGCATCCATGTATATTTACTAATAAATTATATTGATCATTAATTACACAGTTATATATTTCGTCTAAACTGATTTGTGTAAGAATATATTTTGAAATTTTCTTCTCAGTATTATCCTTAAAGAGTCAAAGGCAGATAGCAGATGCAGATTTTATATCAGTTTAGTTTCGCTTTATCTTGCCAAAGAACATTTTATGTTGTGTTGTTGATACGCAAGTTTTATTTATTTTGATTTAACTAAAATAAAAGATTATTGAACATTTTGAAATATCTGAAAAATTATTATTTTATAAAATAGTATATTATTTTATATGGAGGAAAAGTAATACTTTTCATGGCGCGCTCGTGTTTAACTGCCGAACGGAGTGAGGCTGGTAATAGAGAGCAAGCCATGAAAAGTAACTTTTCCTCCAAATAAAATATGCTGTTTTTTCTTCAAATGTCGACAAATTAATCCAAAAACGTCTCTTTTTAATAGTAATAATAATTATTATTAAAGATAAGTGGGTTCGCAAGGCGGCTTAGACCGGTGCGATGTCGGTGAATAGGCTCAGGTTGTTGCTATTAATGTAACATAAAGCTGTCAGTGGACACTGTCAACAATAATTATATTTTTAAAATTGCGTTTTCGATTGCATTTTAATTCCGTATTGATAAGCAGTTATTGAGTAAGTTCGATTAAATAATAACCAAAACTTGTTCCTAAATTAGTGATTTTTAGAAATACAGTCACAAATTGAGTGATAAATACAAATTTTAGTTTAATAACTCTTGAGTTGTTGACGCTTATTTTGATGTTTGTTTGTATTGTATCTATGTTGCTATGACAACACTTTTACCTCCGCCGGCGGAAAAGTGAAAAGTAAAGCTCCGGCGGAGGAAAAACGAAACTTCACTGCCGCCTACACAGTCGAGTAATGACGGATTTACTGACGTTTGAAGAAAAAAATATATATTGCGCTACTCAGTGTGCTTCATGCAATTATTAATTTTCAGTTAGAGTAAATATTCAGATATAATTACTTACCTTTTAATACAGCTTAATTTGCAGTATTGGGGTTTAATCCACAATACCGATGCACAATTTTTACATTCGATGCGCGTTTCGCTAACCATGTTAGCATTACCAAAAGGTTATTAAAATGCGCGTCGATCGCAAAAATTGTTTTTCGATATTGTGGTTAAAACTATGTTGCAGTTTTAATACAAGATAATAATTGTGACGTCACAGAACAACTGAAGCTTTACTGGGAATACCAAAAGGGCTTTTAGGAATTGCGCGGAAATTTCTGGGAATTTTCACTGAAAGGGCAATTAAGAACAAAGATTAAAATAAAAATAAATTTAAATTTAATGAACATTGCATGGAAACACCCACTGTGAAACCTATACGATCCCGATTCTCCAAGGTTTACGGATAATAATAACTAGTCGGAAAGACTTGTCAGATTTTTAATAATAGTGCCCGAGCAAAAAAAATGTACTTATGGAAGCTTAAAGTAAGCGTGGGAAAGAACAGATCTCAGTACTGGAACATTCTAAATCGTGCTTGCATTTTCTTGGACAAGGCTATCAGCTTGTCAGTAAAATTAGACTGGATTAATTTAATGTAGGTACCTTTAAAACTGTACTTCCTTAACTTATCAGACAATATTCAATATTTTGGAGACCCCAAACTAAATCTTTCGCAGTTTGATCCGTTGATCTGATCCAAGGAACTTCTGGCCAGCTTACAGGCAAGTCCTCGACACAATTAAACTCAAAAAACTAGAAGGACTACACGTCAGACAGCACTAGAGACTTCTTTGGTCCAGGAAGGCAGAACGGAAGGTAGGACTTTTCACGTAATGAAATAAACTTCCTTAGTTGAAGGAGGACTCGACAACTCTTACACGATGGAAAATCTCAAAACTTTCTCTGGTAAAAGGAGGACTCTTTACGTACCCGGATAAAGCAAACTGCCTTAATCGTGGAACGACTCTTGACGTAACCGCTGCCACGTTCTGTATTATCTTCTATGTCTGTTTATAATTACTTTCACCTCAGATTAGAAAAAAACTGAGAGTGAACAAAGTTAAAAGAAAAAAATCAAGATTTAGTTAAGAAAATTTGCAATTAGTGATTCGTGGGTCAGAACGAGTAGTTGTCAAAGTGTGCAAATTAGACTCAATATTAAATGCCGGAGGTAGGAGAGGTTTGTTTATATATAGGCGCCACTAATTTGTACACGGCACAAGTCAGAAAATCCCCAAGTTGTAATATGAAACTCGTTTTGGCTTACGGTTCGCACCAGAAGATATGAAGATATTGGTAATCAAATCGGACCGGTAGGCCAGAAATTTACAATAAAGACAATATAAACAGTAAAGAGTCGATTAAAAATCACGATAAATCAAAACCATTCAATTATTGAGCCCAAATAATTCAAATCAATTTTACCTACTTTCTTTCCTTTTGGATCACTAATACTAATAATAGCAAATGTTAGTAAGGTATTATTTTGCTTAAGGCTGCATTATCTGTGCATTTTCGGTGGATTTTTGCTGTATTATATCAAGGTATATGGATATTAAAACCGCAAATTTGGCACAGAAGAAATATACATTTAAATGAATGGGACAGGACATGCTTCAATTTTCATTTATTTTCGATAATAACCAACTGCTGATAAAAACTTGTTTTACTGCCCTAAACCCTTTTGATTCTTCTTTTTTTATTTACAGCTACTTCTTGAATATTGTAGCACTTTTTGTCAAATTTGGAAGAACTATCTGTATTTTAAGTTTGTGGCTGGACTTAAAAATGAGATATTGTTAGTAAATAGGGTAAAGTGATATAATACGCCCCACCGCCATATTTCTGCTCTTATTCGTTTTCTGATTTATGATCGTGTAGAATACCGATCGTATTACTCGTGTGCCATTTTGTAAGTGGCAGTTAAAGACGTACGCTGGTATTTTTCCGAGAAAAATAATATTTATTGGTAAGTACAGCGAAACATTTGTTTCATAGTTTAAGAAAAGTTCCTCTGTTATGTTTCAAATCATTTTTGTTCAATTTTTTCTGTTTAACCTTTACCTAGACATACAAATGAACGTCCTCGAATATGCGTCACAGTTATAATACATTTTGTGGGTGAAATATTTGAGTTAAGCGCATTGTACACCTGATTTTGAATACGGCCCACATGCTTCGTTGCGTATTACAAACACCTAAGGTGTAATACGCCCCACCTTGATATTTTTAGAAATCCCATTTTTTAAAATTTCAAGTTTTTTTAGAAAAATATTCTGTTAGTTTTCCATTAAGTTCGTATTTTAGTTAAAGAAATTGCTAGTTAGGACAGCGAATAATAGTCGTAGTTAATATTCGCTGGTTAGGACCAACTTTTCACCCGGGGCGTATTACCAACGCATACGGTGTAATACGCCCCATCTTAATATTTTTAGAAATTCTATTTTTTTTTTAAATTTAAAGTTGTTTTAGAAAAATATTCTGTTGGTTTTCTAGTAAGTTCGTATTTTAGTTATTTCCTGTTCACTTATTTTTGAATTCACGCTCAAAACACTTACGTTAATAATGATTTCCGAAATATGGGGCGTATTATACCACTTTACCCTATATATTTTATATATAGGACAGAACATGCTTCAATTTCCATATATATTCAAGAATAACCAACCCTCGTCAAAGGCTTGTTCGGCAACTCTCCTTTTATTTTTGTTTTCTTTACAACGGCTGCTTCTTGAATTTTGAAGCAATTTGTTTTCAAATTTTAAAGACCACTGTGTTAAGTTAGACTTTATAAAGGCGCCACCAACTTATAGACGGCACAAGTCAGAAAATCTCCAAGTTGTAATAATGAAACTCGTTTTGGCTTAGGCGTCTCAAGTCGCAACAGAGAATAATAATCAAATCAGAAGTGTAAGCCAGAAATTTTCCAGGAAAAAAAATATAGGGTAAGTCCGGCTGTGTTGGCCATAGGGGGAGAGATGGCCATATCGTTGTTTGATTAATAAAGCGTTGCGAGAGAGCTGCATAGCATATTAGAATGCAGTTTCTGCAGTTTCATGTTAATTACATCGGTAGTGATTTAACTATGCTGTCAATTTTTGCACAAAATTAGAAAAATTAATTTCAAAGGTAGGTGAAAACTATTACCTCACATATATGATTGCACAGATTTCCTATTTAATATAACTTTGATGGTGTTTTTCCAATTAGAAATGTAAAAACATGATTCTTCGCTTATCATAACCCCAAAATTATTTAGCTTAATGTACGTTCCTAAATTTGAAATCGTATGTTCGTGTCATATGTAATATGTAATATGGGGAGTGATGGCCACGTTCATCTTGGGGCAAATTGGCCATGGATTTCAACGAAAATTTATGCGTGGGGTGCGGAGAAGATTATGACAAGACAACGAAAAAAGATGACTTTTGTAAGGGTGCGATGTCAGTCATGGTTCCATGAAACATGATCTAAATTCGCCGATTTATGCCAGACATGTGGAAAGTTTTGTGTTGCCAAAAAGGAGTAACTAAAAAAGTTTGTTTTTTAAATAGGAATATTGTATCTATGTTATAATGGTTATTATTTAACATGTTTGTATTAATTTTTACTTAAATAAAAATATTTGAGAATTTGGCATCTTCTCTAGTGCTATGGCCAACTCTCCAGTATATTTGGGGAGAGATGGCCACTTCAGTTAAATAATGTTTTTTATTAATAATATACTGTCGTTAAAAGATAAATATTTTATGAGTCCTAGAATTTGGTTATAAATGTTACTCTAGTGTGCACATCTAGCTAGTAGCTGAATCTACGCAATAACACATAAAGTAGAGCATAGAATATACTGGGGTGGCCATATCTCCCCGACTTACCCTAAGCAATAAAATCAGAAGGTAAGACAATTCAAAATTACGGTGAACCGAAACGATTTAATTATTGAGCTCAAATAATTCAAACCAATTTTACCTACTTCCTTTCCTTTTGGATGAATCATACTAAGGATAACAAATATTAGTAAGGTATTTTTTGCTTAAGGACGCATTATACCTATGCATGTTCTATATAATTTGGCGTGTATTATATCAAGGTATATGGATATTAAAACCGCGAATTTGGCCCAGAAAAAATATATGTTTAAATGAATGGGAGTGCTTCAATTTTCATATATTATTGGTAATAACCAACCTCTGTCACAAACTTTTTTTTACTGCTCTAAATCCTTTTTCCTTCTTTTTTTTATTTGCAGCTACTGCTTGAATATTAAGGCAGTTTGTTTTTTACAATTTGGAAGCACTCTCTGTGTTTAATTAGTAACTTTGTGACTGAACTTATAAATCAGATATTTTAGTAAATACATATTTTATATATGGAACAGAGCATGCTTCAATTTCCATATATTTTCGGTAATACCAACCCTCGTCAAAAGCTTGTTCGACACCCCTTGTTTTTTTCTCTACAACTGCTTCTTGCATATTGAAACAGATTGCTTTCCAAATTTTAAAGACCTCTCTGTATTTAGTAACTCATTTTGGCTTAGGCTTCACATCAGAAAATATAGATAATCAAATCAGACGTGTATGCCAGAAATTTTTTAGGAAAAAATATAAACAGTAAAATCAGAAGTTAAGTCAATTCAAAATCACGATGAACCAACACGATTTAGCAATTGAACCCAATTAATTAAAATCAATTTTAGCTACTTCCTTTCCTTTTGGATAACTAATACTAAGGATAACAAATGGTGGTACGGTAGTGCTTAAAGCCGCATTATATCTGTGCATCTTCTGTGTATTTTTGCCTGTATTATATCAAGGTATCATCAAAAACTTTTTCAGCAGCCCTTCTTTTTTATTTTTTTCTTTACATCTCCTTCTTGAATATTGAAACCGTTCGATTTTCAAATTTTAAAGAAGTCTCTGTGTTTATTTCAAAACTTGGTGGCTTAACTTAAAAATCAGGTATTTTTAGTAAATAATAATTTTAGGTTCACATTTACTTCAATGTATATTTTACGGGTTTTTCTTCATTAAGTAATGCTAAGTAAAACCAAATGGAAACTATGTTTTTAGGTTATATAAGGAGTCAATTTTTAAAACTCGTACCACTGCAATTCTGGAGGAGATATTTTACCAAATGTTCTTGTTACGAAATTCGGAAATAAATAGTTCAATTAACACTCGCAATAATACTGAAAAAAAATCATAAAATATAGAATGCTCGCTATATGTTGATATACACCTCAGTTTTGGTACAGATCAAAGAGATTAATAAAATTATATTTTGCTTTAATTTTTGGTGTTTTACTTTCATATTTGTACATATCTCAAAAATCATTGAGCAGGACCTTTACTCTGAGCCTGGAATTTGTGCTCGAGAAATCATTATTATCAGTCATCGTTGACAAGTCAAAATTAAAATATATATTTAAAAAATGTTCGAAAAATAAAAACAAAAACTTTTTCTGCAACCCTTCTTTTTTATTTTTTTCTTTACATCTCCTTCTTGAATATTGAAGCCGTTCGTTTTTCAAATTTTAAAGAAGTATCTGTGTTTATTTCAAAACTTTGTAGCTGAACTTAAAAATCAGGTATTTTTAGTAAATAATAATTTTAGGTTCACTTTTACTTCAATGTATATTTTACGGGTTTTTCTTCATTAAGTATTGCTAAGTAAAACCAAATGAAAACTATATTTTTATATAATGTTTAAAACTCGTACCACTGCAATTCTGGAGGAGATATTTTACCAAATGTTCTTGTTACGAAATTCGGAAATAAATAGTTCAATTGACACTCGCAATAATACTGAAAAAAAAATCATAAAATATAGAAAGCCCGCTATATGTTGATATACACCTCAGTTTTGGTACAGATCAAAGAGATTAATAAAATTATATTTTGCTTTAATTTTTGGTGTTTTACTTTCATATTTGTACATATCTCAAAAAACCTTTACTCTGAGCCTGGAATTTGTGCTCGAGAAATCGTTATTATCAGTCATCGTTGACCAGTCAAAATTAAAATATATATTTAAAAAATGTTCGAAAAATAATAACATATAAGGCATATAATGCATATAAACACCAATCGCATAGTTGTCAAACACCTTAATATCTATTAACCCTATTAGCTTAGAATTTAGTAAATGTACATAGTATGTCTAATGCAATTATTTAATATGTTAACAACATTTTCATTCCAGCATTACACAAGAAATAAAATAATATATATCTCTCTCGCCTCTAGTATACTGTATAGATATTCATAAGAGTGAATCGAGACGTTACAAAAGCAAGCGTTTTGTACTAAAAATCATAGATTTCTATGATCCTGAGACTTAGTCATTGAAGCATATCGCACGTATTATTAGCGGATGGCTGGCCTCAGTACCAACACCGTCGTTGGATCGGTCTGTTTTACAGAGTTGTACTCTAATATTATCTTCAGAGCAAGTTCTAGGCTTACGTTTTGTTTAAGTATAATCAAGTTCTAAATCATAACTTTACTATTGTGTTTAAATCTTAAATCAATTTAAGTCAAGGAATCTAAGGACTCGTATGTACATAGTGGTAACGGATATTCGCATTCAAATGATTACGATTATAAAACAGGTCCATCAAGCGAAGAATGTGTTAACATATTACTGCAAGACCTTGGACTCGATTTCTTATAAGTGAATTACGCAAGAACAAATGATGTATAAAGTTTTCAAATTTAAGAGTGGTGCTTCAACATTTCAAAACATAGGGATGAAAACCAAGCTTTCAGCGAAGAACCAGATTACACCCTTCGATTGCAAGATAACCTACTTTCGACTTGGACGAACTTAGCAGAGTTACTCATCATTCGATCATCCTATTTCGATATCGAACACCAATACAGCAGTCTTGGCTTCCTCATAAAATTGGCAGTGGGAGGCTGACAAACATTTACAAATTGTACAAAAGCCAGACATGAACCTGAAGCAGCTATTGTTTGTATACGAATATAGTCCGATAGGATTAGTTACCCAAGAAGATCTGGTAGTTTTAAGCTACAACATCGTGATTTTGAATTTACTTCGGCGAACTATACCAAAGAAGATCCTGCCTATATGAAACAAGCTCTACATAGCAAAATAAGAAGGAGTTTAGAGGCGCAAAATATCATCCTCACTCTCATGGTTCGGCGATGGTTCTATCTATCTGAATGCATGAGAACATATAAGTACAAAAATAATTATCTAGACAAATTCAGGAAATGTGAACGCAGTGGGTGAAATCATATAATACATATTTAGGTTGTCCATCAACTACACTTGTTGCATACAGCAAAGATACTTTAAATTTTCCAATAAAGCATGCTCTTGTGGTGGTAAAGCAGACTTTCCAGTAAGCAGTTCTTCTCTTTCCAAGCAAGCATGTAGATTTGAAAATATTTTTTTATAATTTTTATCTTGAGTCTACAAATCTTCTTTACTGGACGTTATGTCAAGCTTTTATTACTTTTAGGAATTTATTAAAATGTTCGTAAATAATTTTTAAAATTGTCAAATTAGATTTAATCTGATTAAAATGATCTATACATACTTTATTTTTTAAATCCTTTTTTAAAATTTAAATTCTCTGCCTAATACCATAGTATACGTAAATTTTTTTGCGTATCCAGTTAAAAAAAAATATTTTAAAAATAATTGTTATCGTTTCAGATATGGAGTAAAGGATGAGGAGGGCAACAGCCTCCTTAAACCTCAATTGACAGCTGGGGTAAACCGAATGCGAACATTCGAAGAAACCTACTCATCCAGCGAATTTGGAAGAAGAGAAAAAAATTATAAAAAATTTAAACAGAACACTTAAGCTTAAAGTGCAGTGCAAATTTTAAATTTCTAATTTGGGGCAGATCACTGACACACACAAAGTAATATTCCTTTGCCACATATGAAAGTCAATATGCTCGTGGAATAACGTCAATTCCCTCAGTTTGAGAACTCTTTTCTGAGGTGAGGGAATACTTCTCTCCACACAAAGTAATATTCTTTTGCCACATATGTTTGAGAACTCTTTTCTATCTATGCAGAGAACGCATATCTGAGCCGTCAAAACCAGGTGGATAATTCGCCTGTAACGGGATCTACATGCACCAGTCGGCAACGGTTCTAGAAAAGAATCGAGTAATGTCATACTTGAATAGGTAAAAAATAACGAACACGACATCAACAAAGATATGAGGCTGGGCTCATCATCGGAGGTAGAAAAGAGGTTCCTCATCATTTCGAAGCGGTGACTCAGTGTAAGCGAGTACCAGCCGTCTGAGCTTAAAGATTCGTTCAAGTGTAAGTTGATTTTTTCCTCCAGTCTATACTGAGTTAGTATGATTTTTAACAGATCACAACCGATCCAACTCCAATTAAAATAGACTTATTCAGAAATAATAATGCAGTTTATTAAGGATATATCGACGCTGCGCAGCTGTTTCGCTCAATCACCTGTTGCTTATGGGTGATCTAAAACTAATGACAGCTATAAAAAAACGAGCCAAAACACATTATGCTTAAAATTGTGAGAGAACTAAGAATTTTCAGTTTTAGATTATTTCTGCAGTTTCCTCAAAGTTTATTTCTGTCGGAAGCCAGAGGAAGTTGTCGACTTTGCGTTATAACGATAGCTACAAATGGTACATGCTTGGTAAAATCGTGACATAAGAAATGTTGTAAGTAAACTGTTTAAACACACTTAATGCCGTCCTGATTTTTCACCGGCGGCCAAATTGCCGACTCATGAACCGCAAAATCGAGATCACGAAAACGAGTTTCTTATTACATTAATCAGCAATTAGCTTAACATGTTTCCTTAATATCATTAACGATTTACTCACTTTCCAACTTTTGATGTAAATTGATAAATGTAAGAACACATTATGAAGATTTTGACTCCAGATTTTGCGGTAATTTGTACGTTATTATAATACCTCTCTGTTAGAAATTAAATATATGAATTAAATATGTTATGTTAGCTTCTTCTTAAATTTGTTTCTGTAACCTACCCAAAAATTTTAAATGTTAATTATTGGTTTATTACAAATTTTACATTGGTTTTTATGCTTTGTATAATAAATATACTACAAGAGGTGTTAGTAATATCAAAGACAATCCACAGTTTAGACGGGCGACGCAATGCTTTTAAAATGGGACATCGAATGGAGGCTCGCTTCAAAAAGCGAGCCTCCACGATAAATATCGGCCACGTTCTGCATCTACTGATTCACAGATGGCGCCATTATAGAAATCTGCTTTGGATATCGTTCATAGATCGCCAGCTGAGGTTGCCGTTGTGACTATTTTCTATTAAGCATTAATGAAACGAAAGACAATTACTTACTGTAAATTGTCTTTGATGAAACCAATGAAACATAACATTAAGACCTTTCGGTTCATTTAAAATAATAAATAATTATAGTGACCGTGTTTGCTGCTTTTTAACATTACTTCCAGAAATCAGTTATTTTATCTTAAATAAATTAGATATTTTGTCATATATAAAAGGTGTCCTAAATAAAAGGAGATCTTAGGTCGAGCACAGGAACGGATTAACAAATAATGGATATACTAATTTGTAGGCATGATTTTCAATAACTCAACTTATTTTGATGTTAATATTAATAGAACATATCTTCTACAAATGGTATTAGCAAATTAAAAAGCCTTAAAACACCTATAAAGGAATAATAGTTAATATATTTTGATAACAAAAACAGCATGCTCTAAACTAAGTAATGAATGATTAAAATATAATTAAATGGCCTTTAACATAACCAAACATTTAAATTTACCATAAAAATCAAACCGCCAATAATAGCGTGCAATAACTATTTTCTAGTTACACAATAATGTATACAATGAAGATAGAACAGCTTAATTATATCAAAGAATTGTCTTTGATTATATAAATCACAATCTGCTATCTCGATTATGGTTATTAGAATATATTTGTGGCTCTAGAACTAGTACGACTTCATAATTTTACCTGTTGTTTTATCATAATTACACTGGTTGTATTATGCACAGTATTGCACAGCTCTTACTCCCATAAGTATTATTCGTCTATTATTACATGGTTGTAAATAATAGTATATTATTTTATATGGAGGAAAAGTGATACTTTTCATGGCGCGCTCGTGTTTAACAGCCGAACGGAGTGAGGCTGGTAATACAGAGCAAGCCATGAAAAGTAACTTTTCCTCCAAATAAAATATGCTGTTTTTTCTTCAAATGTCGACAAATTAATGCAAAAACATCTCTTTTTAATAGTAAAAATATTTAATTATTATTAAAGATAAGTGGGTTCGCAAGGTGGCTTAGACCTTTGTCGGTGAATAGGCACAGGTTGTTGCTATATAGTAATATAACATAAAGCTGTCAGTGGACACTGTCAACAATAATTATTTTTTTAAGATTGCGTCTCCGATTGCGTTTTAATTCCGTATTGATAAGCAGTTATTGAGTAAGTTCGATTAAATAATAACCAATTTGTTCCTAAATTAGTGATTTTTAGAAATGCAGTCAAAAATTGAGTGATAAATACAAATTGTAGTTTAATAAATCTTGAGTTGTTGACGCTTATTTTATTGTCTGTTTATATTGTATCTATGTTGCTATGACAACACTTTTACCTCCGCCGGCGGAAAAGTGAAAATTAAAGCTCCGGCGGAGGAAAAACGAAACTTCACGGCCGCCTACACAGTCGAGTAATGACGGATTTGCTGACGTTTGAAGAAAAAATATATTAATGTAACATACAGCAAGGAAATTTCCTATTTCGCGGTGACAAGAGAAGTAAGGCAAAATAATTTTTCAATTGTCAATTTTGTCGTGAATATTATAAACTTAATCGTTTGTATTAAGTTCCGGAAATAAGGAAATCTTAATATATTATAATAAAACTATATATTTAAAAGAAAAGCATAATATGCTCTGAAACGATAAGTAAGGTATTACAGCTGATTACAGTTAAAGTAATCCTTGTAATGTCTTAAATGAAATCATAATCAATATCCCGGAACATTTTATCAATATTTTTTATCTACGTGCATATGAAATACATACTATGCATGATAAAGTGCATAAGAAATTTCAAATTGGTCTCAGGCTGGATCCGTCAGTTTTTCTTTAAACTAGGGCGGCGACCAGATGTCTTTGCACAAAAGCAGAACAACTAAGACAAAAAACCCAGATTTTCGATGAAAAAGTCGAGACATTTAAGAAATGTATATCATTAACTTTAACAAATTTTGCAATTTGTGCAGAACATCATTGCACATAAAAATGTTAGATATTAACATTAACTTAACTTAACCTTAAACTAAAATATTTATAACTTAATTCAAAATCAAGATAATTTCTACTTTAGGTGCAAATTACCATACAGGGTGTTCATTTGAAAACTTCCCACCACGGATTTATCGAAAAGCAGTGATTAAAAAAAAAAAACGCCGAGACACGTCAAAATATTTGTCAAGGGGGACAACTTTTTAACCAAAAACTACTTCACCCTCTGCCCCCCAGGGTCAGCTCCTCAAAAATTTTAAATGGAAAGGGGGGTGGGTCGAATGATACATCATTTTAAAGGTCTTTCAACTCCCTTTATATAGAATCTAAACGGCCAAAGATAGAGCAAAATGGTTTGCACAAGCTATCGTTTGACACTAAATTTTTATTTAACCAGAGGTTAAGAAATTTCGGTTAAATTTAACCTCTGGTTAAATCTAAAATTAGTGTCAAACGATAGCTTATGAAAAACGAAGATAGGAAAGTGCAAACCATTTTGCTCTATCTTTAGCCGTTTAGATTCTACAGGCTGTCAAACTTGGTAACAGGTCGATTTTCAATATTTCAAAAACAGTTGCAGATGGGTATAGGACATTATACACGAAATATAAAGGGAGTTGAAAGACCTTTAAAATGATGTACCATTCAATCCCCCTTTCCATTTAAAATTTTTAAGGGGCTAACCCTGGGGGCAGAGGGTGAAGTAGTTTTTGGTTAAAAAGTTGTCCCCCTTGACAAATATTTTGACGTGCCTCGGCGTTTTTTTTAAACACTGGGTTTCGATAAAGCCGTGTTGGGAAGTTTTCAAATGAACACCCTGTATATTTATTAACATACTTATCGGAAGAACCAATTTGTTAGGGTGGTCAACTGGTGAAAAGCTACTTTTCGGTAGTGACAAATTGTGATATAACGACACGCTAATGGGCCAGTATTTAACGATCCTATTTCGTTTTTCACACTCTTTATAAAGTGACATTTTGTATTTAAGATAAAAGTGAATTATTGTACAGTTTATATAACGGGGGTAGAAAAAGAATATTACAGAAAATGTTTTGTTCTTTTGAATAAAAAAGTGTTTTGAAAAGGGCAGTTTGTTTCAAAATTCCTTAAACTTGCCACCAAAAAAAATTGTTGCACTAATATATCAATACATGTATTTCTGCAAGAGTTAGACAATGTTTATAATATAGTTATAGCAATTATTTAGCCTTGACTGTAAGAGTATGTACCGTGCGTTCAATTTATCTTGATAACATTTTGATTCGCTGTAACTTTTTTATTTTTAAAAATATCAAGGTAAACAAAAAAGCAAAATGTAGGGTTGGTTGCCAAGTTTTTTTCTAAGTTAAACATAAAACAAAACACTAACAATAAGCCACATATAAGCCTACTCTATATTTGTTTAAATGGAACACCCTGTATATATTACTACATTTTTGGACTCTCTAGAGAAATCTAAACACATTTCGTGTATAAAATCCCATACCTATCTTCAGCTGTTTACGAAATATTGACAGTTGAAAGTCGGGCATTTTGACATTTTGACAGGCTTTAAAATCTAAACCGCACGAGATCAAAGAAAACTGTTTGCACATTTTTCTATCTTAGGTTTTCATAAGCTATCGAATGACAGTGACTTTGAATTTAACCGGAGGTTTAAAAGTTCCGGTTAATTTTATCCGCGGGTTAAATTCAAAGTTACTGTCATTCGATAGGTCATGCAAACCTAAGATAGGAAAGTGCAAACCGTTTTCTTTGCTCTCGCGCGGTTTAGGTTTTAAAGTCTGTCAAATTGCCCGACTTTCAACTGTCAATATTTCGTAAACACCTAAAGATAGGTATAGGATATTATACACGAAATGTGTTTAGATTTCTCTAGAGAGTCCAAAGATGTACAGGGTGTTCCATTTAAAAAAAAATATAGAATAGGCTTTTATGTCAGAAAATTGTTAGTGTTTTGTTTTATATGTAACTTTGAAAAAAACTTGGCTACCAACCCTTCATTTTGCTTTTTTGTTTACCTTGATATCTTTAAAAACAAAAAAAATACAACGAATCAAAATGTTATCAAGACAAATTGACTGCACGGTACAAATAAATGAGAAATATAGTTTGTTACTTATTACATTTAAATTTGCTTTTAGAAACGACGTCTTAATATTGCCAAAAACAATAATTCGTTAAAACTTCTGAGATACCTAAAATCTAAATTATAGCTATTTGTAATGACGACATACTGGCGGCAAGAAACGTTTGTTCCCTAATATTTATTTTCCAATAAATTACTAGTGGGAAATGAACAGGAAAATTCCTTGTTATAATAAACATAAAAATCTACAGTTGCGAACCATGTATATGCTCTTTTTAGCGAACAGTGCAATATAGCAGGAGCGACTAGTTCAAATTGTCATTAGGATAATGAGCCACCTAACAATTTCTCAACAAATAAATCATCTGATAATAAAAAACAAAATGTGATACAATTTCGTAATACCAAATACAATTAACTGTAAATTTATAAATTGTATTTGATAATACCTTCAACTTAGGTTAAAATTAAGGATATTTAGTAAAGGCACCATACGTTATTTGTTCGGTGGTAAGGGCTAGAAATCACCTGTTATTATCATAATTTTGCTATAAATACTAAGTATTTAAAAACGATAATAAAATTAACGCATTTTTATGTTTTTCAAAATAAAAAAATGCCTATTTTGATAGAAATGTTCACTTTTAAATTTTTACGAGGTTGGTTCAACCCCGTAGAACCATACAAAACCAGTGTTTTATCTTGCCCCTAATAAAATGTATATGTTTTACCATTTCAAAGTACTCCTTTATAAAAAAAATTGTGTGTGCTCAAGACCATACGATAAAAGTGAAAACTTCAACAAGCGGGGTCATCGTTGGTCAGAATTTCGATTCGAGCCTTCGTTGCAGAGATACGGGCAAAAAACTGTTTTCCCCCCAAAATCCCCCCTTAAATTAAAGCCCCGGTCGTATGGTGTCAGGTGACCCCCATGGGGCGCACCTACCATAATTTCGACCCCGTACCTCTTCCCGTTCCCCCGAAATTAATTATTTAAGTTTCTCCTTCTCCCCCCTCCCCTAGCCAAACGGGGGGGGGGGGGGGAGTACGGGATCCCGTTTACGTCCAGGGTCTTCTTTTTACCCCGGCTACATTCCCTGAAAATTTCGGCCCTCTACCTATACGGGAACATGCCAGTAGAAGGAGCATATATCCAAGCGTGACGCGTGAGGTTACATATCCGAGCGTGACGGCTCGGTCTCATTCAACCCTCCAAAAAAAAAACACGCAAAACGCGCCTAAAGAAGTTTTCATTTCAAAAAGTATTCACTTTTGGGGGTTCGTTTTAACCCCTTACATTGGCAGATATTACAAAGCATGTTATTTGCATGCTAAAAACGAATATGTAGCTATATCAAAAACTACCGTTTTATACTGTGGTAGTAGGAGTAATCTGTGGTATAGCATTTAAAAATGCTATTACACACCGAAAATTAAAATAAAATTGACTTGTTTCACTGCTTTGTAAAATGCAGAGCAAATTTTAGAAAAGAAAATATTTTTAGGCGGTTTTAACCATCCGCTTAGAATTGAGTTTTGCAAAATCGGTTCTTATTTCATCCCTAAATTCTAAAAGGAATTTGAGTTTCCATCTTAGTGAAGCAATCATATTTAATATTGCTATTTTTTAATAATAATTTTATAGAAAAAGTAATGCAAAACAACACGAGCAAAAGTAGTTTAAAAACAAAAAAGCTTTTACTGTGTGTAATTTTTTCTTACCGCAATTAAGAATTCAGCGCTGACACAATTCCTCATTTTTTAACATTTTTTTCACACAATTGAAATAGCAATATACATTACCAGACATTGTTTTAAAATCGGTGAACGTAAGAGGAAGAATTCAATCACAATGCACTTGCAAAAAGAATATCTTTGAAATAACCAAATTTACCAAATAGTAATACTCCTTCCCCTCAATAATTGAAGATGGCAAGGTTCAAGGTTTACTTAAAAAAAACAGGCGGTATTAAAAAGCCCTAGATTTATGACACCGAAAAGCGAAGCGGTCTATCAAAGAGAACGCGGCAGCCCTTTACGCTTTTTTAACTCATTACCGCCGCGCGACATCGCGTTGTCCTGATTTAAATCAAGCTCTGCTAAGTCCAACGTACATCGGCAACACCGCAAGGCGTCGTTGTATCGTCCTCATGGCAACAGAAATTGCACCATATCGAGAGATGCGGAATATTTAAAATAATAGTAAAATTAGGT
This sequence comes from Pissodes strobi, assembly GCA_016904865.1. Classification (NCBI taxonomy): domain Eukaryota; kingdom Metazoa; phylum Arthropoda; class Insecta; order Coleoptera; family Curculionidae; genus Pissodes; species Pissodes strobi. The sequence continues at coordinate 49,156 of MU187392.1, read as the reverse complement.
TTAAAAGCCGCAGGTGCTGCGCTCTTAAGAACGGAACCTGAAGTACATTACCATTTCGGCTCGCTGGGCGTCTATTCCCTGTGAATTGTCTTTGGTAATATGATTTAACGATGGTAAAAACCAACGCATAAACCAAATTAGCGTTCAGGTTTTGTTAGCTTTAACAAGGTTTTATGGGGGCCATTACCATGCAATATTGAAATAATCTTCTTCTAAAGATCATCCTAAATCATTTAGAGTTAGCATGGCAAAAATTTTAAGAAAATGACTTATTCAGTTCTGCTGCAAGTGTCCCTATAGGATGAAGACAAGTCTGCGATAAACCAAGTACTTTTTCTGCAGTCATACTAAAAAAATTATAGATAACTATAATCTTCAACACTATCACTATCATCAAAACTTGGTTCTAGAGTTACTTTTATGGTAAGGAATTCACTGACTAGTAATGAATATCATCGTCCCTGATACGCACTTGAAATTGTCATAGATTTTGGCCGAAACTATTAATTTGTACAGAGCTTGAAGTGGCAAGTTTTAAAATCTACATTCTAAAGGTCTCTTCCACCTTTGCTTCTCTTCCGACATATCTATTTGCTTATACCCTTCAAATTATTCAATAATATAAAGCCTTTAAAACATAAACATTTAATTTTCCACGTTTTAAACATTCTATTTTCTTATGATCTCTATTGTCAATTTTAGTCTTTTGCGTCAATATTAGTTCTGCGTCTGGTCCAATATTATATTCTGAAACTACTGAGGTGTCTGCTATTATCTGTAGCATTTAGGCAGAAATTATGGGCAATGCTAAACTTCGCACACATTTATAAAAAAAAAACTGTCATAAAGCAAGTCCCATTATTTCGTATACGAATATTCGCACACACATGTCCGAGTTTATTGTTTTATTGCTTTACTAAAGGAATTCAATATCAACTCCCTTTTTTGCCTGTATTTCAACATACTTTTAGATTAATATCAAAATGATAATTATTAGTTTCATTTCAATTAAATTATATTTTTTACTTTTCCATTACACGTTTGTATTAGTTTGGGTTAGTTTTTGTCGGTTGCGCCCCCGGAGTTAGTGAAGCAAGCCTAGGGCTAGTTTCATTTCAATTAAATAATATGCAAAACAGACGTGTTGTAGGTGCTTTCATATACAGTCTGTGCATAAAATTGTATGATTTGCGAAGTTTCATAAAAAAATTGTGCATACAATTTTATGATGTGCGGAGTTTCATACTGTCCGATTAGATTATTAATAAAAGTGGAAAATACTCCACTACTGGAAGCAACATCAAACTCCACATGAAGCCAAGTGAGAGCATTGAAAAATTATGCAACTGTATATGAAACCACGCACTTCAGCTTGACATATATTTCATTTAAATGACCCAAAAATAATTTTAAAATGAATCACAAAGAGCTTTAGCACATATGGTATTTTTGACATTATTAATTAGTTCTTGAAGCCCAAAAATGTATCAACAGTCATGTCATTTAAGCATTTAAGCGGTTGCTCAAAAGGGCATTATCAGAAATTATGTGATGCGTTGACTATCTAAGATTATTTTTATGAATATTTCCCACGTGTATAAAAAATCCCATTAGAAGAGTGCAATTCTCGGAAAATTGCAGCGACAATAATTGTATTGTAGAAACCGAAAGAGCCCAGCGATAATTGCATCCTCTGTATCTAGAGTAATTGCATGGTAAACTTACGATGACAGCGACAATTTATAAATAACCTCAAAGTGAAGTGAATATATTTTATTAAAAATGTCTCGTTTCGGAATAAAAAATCGTATTTTTGCGTCTCTTTACTTTATTTACAGTTACATGTACGTTTTTGTATTAAAAAAAGAATACAAATGTATTTTTTAAAACCATGTCCTTATTCGGGAAATATTCCCCTGAATTACACACGTGCATCAAAATAACCAGATAATTTTGCATTCGAGCGTGTTGTCTTAGAAAAACTGCATTCGGTCATTTTCATATGAAAACGAACTCATGCTGTTTTTAGACAACACGCTGTCATGCAAAATTATCGGTAATTTTGATGCACTTGTGCAATTACTTCCGATAAGTGATTTAACCTAATCTAACCCGAATAAGACACTCTTGTCACATCTAAGCTCATCTAGCGTCATTTTGTAGAGATATATTGGGTGCAAATAATTCATAAAAAATTAGCCCAGTTGTAACAGGCGATGCTATGTTTTGAGCAAAAGACACACCATCAGGTGAAGAAGTCGATGGCATGTCCTACCATTAGTCGAAAAACCGTCGCCAATGACCAGAGGAGGCTGTTAAATTGTACCTTGTCCGTCACCACCACCTGTCCAGAAGGACCTCTACCTGTATTACAAAGTGTTATTTTTACAAGTGAGCCTAATCTAATTTATTTTTGTCTTTTATCTACCATCATCATCCCTACCATTGACAACAATGTCCAGAGGATGCTGAATTGACCATAACATGCCAGAAAGGTCAAACTGGCATGACGGTTAGTTTTACAGGTATTTTTACTAAAACAGAGTTTTATCCCCAGTACCGAAACAGAATTTTTCTACGCGCGTTTCGCTAACCATGTTAGACAGTCTTAGTCATCTCCTAATGATGCTAACATGGTTAGCGAAACGCGCGTCCGGTGCAAAAATTCTGTTTCGGTATTGTGGATAAAACTCTGTTTTAGTGCTTGTTGCCGAAGGTTCCAAACTCCAACATAGTTGGATAGGAATTTTTGTTCAATAAAACTAGTCTTTTTCTTCTGTTGCGCCTGTAGAAATCGCCTTATAAAGAATAAAGTTCAAATTAAAAGTTCTTTGTCGCGCCATGTGCGGAGAAATGACAGCCAGTAAGTAACACATGGTTTTGAGCTAACATGGTTCTGGGTCGGTCAAGTTTGCCTTCCATTTTAAACAAATATAAAAAATAATGGAGTTTTGCACATCGCAAATAAAATTTTGCACACCCACGCAAGGAAAACTAGAGCTGTTTTTTAAACGGGGGGCAAACTTGACCGTTCCCCACCGTTTGTTACAAAATTAAAGTTTCTTGATGCCACTCGATTCGACTAATTTTGCACAATTTTGTCCACATGTTTTCAAATTTTGCACACATTTCTTGGGAACGATGTGAGATGCAAAAGCTTTGCATTTTCGCCCCTCCGTTTGTCAAAAAGTTTTAAAATTTTGATGCTGCTAGGTTCTACTAATTTTGCACAATTTTGCAAACCTATTTTCAAATTTTGCATACTTTTGTGGGGAAAGTTATGAGAGGTGAAAAATTTGCATTTTCCCTCCCGTTTATCAAAAAGTTGAAACATTTTGATGCTGCTAGGTTCAACTATTTTTGCACAATTTTGCACACCTATTTACAAATTTTGCACACTTTTCTAGGGAAGTTATAAGGTGTTGAAAATTTGCATTTTCCCCTCGTTTGTTAAAAAGCTCAAACATTTTGATGCTGCTAGGTTCAACTACTTTTGCACAATTTTGGACAACTATTTTTTTTTAATTTTGCACACTTTTCTGGGGAAAGTTGTGAGATGTTTAAAATTTGCATTTTTCTCCCGTTTGTCATAACATTGAAAAATTTGTATGCTACTATATTCAGCTAAATTTGCACAATTTTGCCCATATTATTTCAAATTTTGCACATTTCTGGGGAAAGTTATGAAGTGTTAAAAAGTTGCATACAACCACCCCCCCTCCCACCCCCGTTAATTCGGCACACATATTTTTAAAATTTGCACACTCTTCTGAAGAAAGTTATAAGGTGTTAAAAGTTTGCATTTAAGCCCCACCTCCCATTTGTCACAAAATTGACAATTTTTTATGCTACTATGTACAGAGTCATTTTTTATATTTTCCCACCCCCCTCAACTTTTTTGTGCCACTGTGTAGAAAAGAAATTTAAATATGAAAGTTGTAGTGCTTGAAAAGTAGTTCTCAGAAAACATATTTTTGTCTATACAGGGTGTTGCAAAAAGTGCGAAAAACAAGAAAATATATATTTTTTAAATGGGACACCCTGTATATTTCTACTCAGGACGAAATATCTTTGTCCTCCGATTATAAAAATATATAATTTGTCTACATTTGCTTGAGCCATTTCCGAGCTATTGAAGTTTAAAAGTTGAAAACATGAATTCAAAGTAATTTCAAACCAATCGAAGTAGCCTTGCTCGCCATTAAGAAAAATATGAAATATGTCAAAATAGCCATGAATAACATTAACAAAATAGTATATTAAGATACTAGTTTTAAAAGAACATATTTTTTCGCACGAGCACGAAATTAGGAAACGACCCGCTTGCGAGGAGTTTCCTAACGTGGGAGTGCACAAAAATGTCTTTTAAAACGTGTATTTTATATTATTTTTTTTCTATTTTGCAGCTTTTTTAATTAAAACATTAATTTATTTTATTCTCGATCAGCACTTGAGCAGCCATCTTGTCATTTTTGACGTCTGTATTAGTCATTGACATGTATATTAACTAACCCAAACTAAGATATCGATGGTATTAGTAGAAATCCCATTCAAAGCGGTGTCGAAATTTTTGCTAGTGGGCCTTGACATTGAACAATTTTGTTAATATCATAGCAACTATACAAAATGCGTATGGAAAAGAACCTCTTTTCGACACTACTTATAGTGTTATTTTTAAAAATGCGTTATACAGATGAAGAGAAATGTGAAATGTTGCGTTTGTATTATCAAAATCGTAAAAATGCGTGTGCAGCTAGAAGAGAATATAGACGCATATTTCCTAATAGAGAAGTTCTAGACCGAAAAACTTTTAGTAATATAGAGCGGGGATTTACGCAACGAAAATCAGTTCACAGGAAAAAGCGAGTTGCCGTAGTTAATGAAAATGAGAAATTAGACATTTTGTTGTTTTTTCAAGGTAACAGGAATTAACAACTATTAAAAACCTAATGATTTACTAAACTAACACCTTTTAGAAAACCCGAACAGATCCATAGAAGATGCCCATAAGCATTTTGATAAAACAGCAAAAAAAAATCAAAATACGCTTAAAAAGTACGGGTATTTTGTGAAAATATGTTACGAAGGAAGGAACAAGATCGTTATTTTTTTTAATAAAATATTATGGACTGACGAGTGCACTTTTACAACTGCGGGCATATTTAATAGAAGAAACACACATTTTTGGGCCGCTCAAAACCCACGAGAATTATCGGAAATAAACTTTCAAGAAAGAAAGTCCCTGCATGTGTGGTGTGGCATACTAAACGGTCAAATTATTGGCCCTATTTTTTATGAAGGTTCCCTAACCGGCGAAAGGTATTTGCAATCTTTAAATCAGGAAATAGAGTTCTCTTGGATATGATCCAATTCGCCAATATGCTCAAATAATATGGCACCAAGATGGTGCCCCACCTCACAATGTTATGCCTGTGGTTAATTTTTAAAACAATAGATACGAAACATGGATTGACAGGCAGGGAACCGTCCACTGGCCACCGAACAGTCCAGATCTCACGCCTTTAGATGCGTTTTTGTGGGGGTATTTAAAAACAAAGTTTATGCTCAGAGAAGTGCCAATATTGAAGATCTCAGGGCGAGAATTTTATACTACATAAACGACCTTAACCAGAACAATGCAATTTTTATTATCAATGCAACAAATAAATTAGGAAGCGACTTCCGAGATTGTTTCAATAGAAACGGTGGGCATATTCAACAATTGCAATAGTTCAGTTTTTTATTATCAAACATGTTAATATATGTTTGTATATAATAATAAAAAATCATTAAAACCTTGATTTATTTTATTTTAAATCAACTTTCAAAGTTAAATAGCTCGGAAATGGCTTAAACAAATGTAGACAAATTATATATTTTTGTAATCGGAGAACAAAGATCTTTCGTCCTGAGCAGAAATATACAGGGTGTTCCATTGAAAAAATATATATTTTCTTGTTTTTCGCACTCTTTGCAACACCCTGTATAAACAAAAATATGTTTTCTGAAAACTACTTCTCGAGCACTACAACTTTCATATTCACATTTTTTTTCTACACAGTGGCACAAAAAAGTTAAGGGGGGTGGGAAAATATAAAAAATGACCCTGTACAGGCTCGTTTTCATGTCTATGTATGGGGAACTCGAAAACCGTAAGAGATACAGTGTCGATCAAATTAAGGCAAAATTGCGCATTTAGGTGCCTACCAATATGCCGTTTATAATGTTTCAAAATTCCGAGTATTTCCGGAGATATCCGGAAAAAACCGAAATTTTGAAAAATCGTTTTATTCTTTTCCGGGGCTTATTTAAAAACGTGTCTCAAATTGAATTGCACTTTTGCATTGCCACTTTCTCCGCTCTATCCAATGATGGTATCCCGTTTAAAATCCAACGTTTCGTCTTCAAGGGATCATCATGAACTTTCTTTTTTTAAATACGAACTTTTAATATTTCTTATCGTTTTTCAGATGGTATTGGCGTTATTAATAGAGTATATGTCTTTATTTTTTTTAAATTCAATATTTTGCTTTGCGTAATTTTAAATAATTTAAGTTAGGTGCTTTTGAAATTTTTATACTATAAAAATATTTTATTTTGTGTTTTGTATTAAGTAGAAAATTGGAGCCCGTATTAAAAATAAAAATATAGCTAAATTATTTTTTACGAGAATATGACCATGAACTATTATTCAAACAAGTTGCTTGGTGCAAAGATAAAATATTTTCAACTTTTAACCAATTAAAAAATTTATTTAATAGAGAACATGAACAATTTATAATCATACTACGTGATACTATAGATACTTTGATGGAAAAATACACCTATTGGAATTTTGCCTATAAATTATTATTTTTTTTATTATTTATATGCAAAATTCCAATAGGTGTGTTTTTTCATCAAAGTACCTATAGCATCATGCAGTATGAATATAAATTGTTTATGTTCTCTATATAAAAAAAATTAATTGGTTAAAAGTTGAAAATATTTCATCTTTGCACTAAGCAACTTGTTTGAGTAATAGTTCATTGCCATATTCTCGTAAAAAATAATTTTACTATTTTTTATTTTTAATACGGGCTCCAATTTTACACTTAATACAAAAACCAAAATAAAATGTTTTTACAGAATATAAAAATTTCATAAGTACCTATCATAAATTATTTAAAATTACCCCAAAACCAAATACATAAATTAAAAAAATAATAAAAAATAAATAAAAAAAAAGAAATTAATAAAAAATAAAAACACATACTCATATTAATAACGCCAATACCATTTGAAAACGATAAAAAAAATAAAGTTCGTATTTGAAAAAAGAAAGTTGATGATGATCCCTTGAAGACGAAACGTCGGATTTTAAACTGGATAACATCATTGGCTCGAGCGGAAAAAGTGGCAATGCAAAAGTGCAATTCAATTTAAAATCCGTTTTTAAATAAGCACAGGAAAAAAATTAAACAACCCAAACTAACCCAAACTTGACGAACCCATAGTTCTAATAAAATCTAATTTCAAACTTGTAGCCAAGCATCATCGTATGCACGCGCCTGCTCTGAACGACACAGTAGTGATTCAATGTAATGCTGGAAGCTCTGAACTACAACCAGAAGGGTCTGAAGTGCGCTTAGTCGATTTTTTTGTATACTAAGATAGGTACATGAATGTGTCAAAAAAACTGTGTATCTGAAGAGTCAAGCTTAGGTTCACCTCTAGCCATGGTATTCCGAGAAATTTCGCTAAATAAGTATATTATATTCTTCGAGCTTTGCTTAGCCTGTATGTATGTATAGGTGCCTGTATTTATTTATTTTTTCAGAGTAAAATAGCGCGTGTAGGTGCAAACAAATATGTATATAAACGATATACATAATTTTTGTTTGTTTGCAACTGCACGCGTTAATTTACTTTGAAAAATTGAAGAAATACAGGTACGCATACATATGTACATACAGGTGAAATTTGCTATTGTAAAATGACGCAAAAGTGAATTTTTGCAATAAGTTTTACGATCGATTGATCGATGACACTGGTAGCATCAAGCGATGAAGCGAGCTTAGCCTTACGTAAAACGTAAATTAAATACTAATTCCTCCAATTAGACAATATTTCGCCTATTTTACCTAAATTTGTTTAAAAATTAAGTCAAACATTGTGAAATTTTACCTTTTGACATCCACATCTTACACGAAATTTTACGTACCTATACGTACGTAAATTAAAGGATATTTCTTTTAATTCATATTTAGAAACCTGCATTAAAATTTACTGTTTCCATCCAATCTTCACACAAAAAATTATGCTAATTTTCTCTAAATTTTTTGTACAGAGCAACACTGTACAACAAATTTAAATTTCAAAAATTTCTCTATTTTGGAGGTGGGGTCATCCACCATCCAAATCTCAAAATTTCCCATCATTTTATTGCAAAAAAAAATCAGTTAATTTTGGTTTTAGTTAATTTACAGCATAACTTAAATGATTCATTTCATCAATATTAACTAGGAATGTTCTATTTCTTTTTTGAGCTCTATCTAGCTGAATTAAATATTACCTACTAGATAGAAATAAATAATAAAATTTGAAAAGACGCGTAAATTTCCTTTTAGGGAAATTTCTCCTCGATTACCATGGTCAAACTCACCTCTTTAGGCTTTTTGCTGCTGCGCCACCAGCCACGGCTGTTGATTTTCGGGATACCTTTCCAATCAGAAGGTCCATATTTTTCACAATATCATTAGCAATCATTTTTGCTAGATCGTACCGACTACATGCGCTGTAAAATCCAAGAACGGAGTTATGTTTAATCTGATGCTTCCAACAGGAAGGTTGAAATTTACTCATAAGGTAAAAATGTTTCCATTTTTTAGTTGGAAACCTACATTTTTCTTTTTTAGAAAGATGTAAGCTTAAATAATCAGACAGTATCCTCTTTTAAATTTTTCTCCTGTTCTTACACCTTTTGGTAAGATTTCAGAATATGAGAATTCTATTTCATAACTTTCCTTCACTTTTTTTGGAGAACAACTAAAGGTATCTTGCAACTTGCAAGATCGGCTCCGGCAGTTCTTTGTAGGACGTGTTCGGATTAAATTTCGAGAAAATTGCAAGAAAAAGACCAAACGCAAACGCCTGCGTAGAAAAAATATTTTCTTAGTATATCGTTACTATGCATTTGCTCTTCAGTTGGTGGTAAACGAGCTATATGGCATGTAGACATGTAGACATAACTTCTTGAATTGACAAAATACTGTTGTAAAAAATATAGAATGTACCGCAAATGATTGGCGATAACGATAGATTTAAAAGATAATTTAATCCTGACTGAAGTAAGTCAGTATTTTCTACTTTATTGTTAAAAAAAAATCGATATCTTCTTTTAGTAGCGTAACTTATTAAATTAAAAAGGTATAATGTCACAACGTGATATGGCAGGTATGTAACAGCAATATATGCTTTGCTGGATGTTCTAGGTTACTCGGATGAAGCAATGTTATATTTTTGAAAACCTATATCAGTCATATGTATATCAGTATTCTCCGATAAAATTGTGATATGTTCGCTTGCCATGGTTAATTCTACAGCTGCTAAGATGGTAAGAAAATCTACATTTCTTGCGGCTTAATGCAGATTTTCTTTTGTAAGCTGCTGCTTATTGTGACCGTTCTTTAGAAAGCTTAGTTGTGGTGTAATAGTTGAAGCATACATGTATGAATGTTTCTATTCTTATCTTTAATCTCCATCTTTGTAAATTTTCTTTGGTGGATAGACCGACTTGATAATAGCCGACAAAAACTCTAGCACAATCCTTATAGTTGTGAAATACATAATTCACAGATTGCAGAGATATTATTATATATCGAGCTTCTGAAGACGTTCATATTTTGTTCCTTTTCCCTTCATGTCTTGTTCAGGTTGAAGTTAGTTACTGTTCGTGAATACAAAAATTTTTTCGTTCGTCAAATGGTAAATCATATACGGATTTCAAAATGCTGACATTCTTCGTCATTGACATATTTAAAATTTTCAATTTCCAGTAAATGAAGATGCGCACATTTCGCATGGTAATAACTTCGAGTAGCATAAAAGACAGGAACCAGGCGTTTAATACAGTGAATGTGATGCTCCCACGTTTCCATTATTTCAGCCCGTACCAAAAATTATCATTAAATTTATAAAAATCCTTTCTTTTTCCATTCATTCTTTTTGTGAACCTTTAAGTTGGAATTGTCATAAACATTTCAAATATTCCAAATATTGTCCCCGGCTAATGAGGGGATTTTAGATGCTACGACTAAGCCGAACACAGGCATTTGCGGCTCTATTAACTGGGAGAATATGTGGTTAACGCAGATGGATGTTAAACTATTTATAGGCTTCTTCAACTGATTTCACAATGATTACACAAAGAAAAATTGTTTTATTATTTGAGTATTTTAGTCAGTAGTTCGGTCATAATATGTTCTAATATTACAATTAAGAATTAACTTCAGATAAAAGCTTTGAACTGCATATGCTTTCCTTTTCAATTTACGAAAAAAGCGTTTTTAGTAAAATGTTCATAACTCCATTCTCTCCGAAAATGTCTCTTAAATTTCTTGGTGGCAATTTTTTTTATCTAATAATATTCATCTAAACGTTCAGTGTGGACACGTTTTCTTTCTAATGATTATTTGCAACGTCTTGTCGACACAGACAAATCGTACGATAAGAGGTAACGTGTAGACTGCGCTTAACATTGAGCTAAACTAAATTGTTTCATCAAGTAGCGCTTGAAAACCTAACATTAAAACCTAATAGTTTAAAAACTCGATTTCTAGGTTTTATAACATTTTTAAAAGTAGGCTCTTTGCGTTATAATATAGTTTCATATATAATATTACAAGAGAAAAAATTTTGTCGGCAAAATTTTCGAAAGGTATGAAAGTTTGTTACCAAAATGTCATGAGCGAAATTGCCGAAAAGCAACAAACTTGAATAAAACCTTGAGAATAATTTTGCCTACACAATTTTTTCTCGAGTGGTATTCGTCATGACTATTTCACGAGAAGAACTAGACAATGCACCGTATTAACAAACAGAAGCTTACTAAAAAGAGGCTTTAATGACGTTTGTCAAACTCACAATAATAGTGATACCAGATACCTTTCTGATGGACCTGTCATAGTTTTGTCGCTAAAAACCACTCAATAAACGGGCAGGTAGTAGTTTCGTCAGTAAGAAACGAGCAGTTGCTATGACGTTTTACCAGTAAAAAACACTCTAGTGAAATAGTCAGTACAAAACAGCTATAAATAGTATATTATTTTATATGGAGGAAAAGTGATACTTTTCATGGCGCGCTCGTGTTTAACAGCCGAACGGAGTGAGGCTGGTAATAGAGAGCAAGCCATGAAAAGTAACTTTTCCTCCACATAAAATATGCTGTTTTTCTTCAAATGTCGACAAATTAATGCAAAAATATCTCTTTTTAATAGTAATAATAATAATTATTATCAAAGATAAGTTGGTTTGCAAGGCGGCTTAGAGCGGTATCGGTGAATAGGCACAGGTCGTTGCTATTGTAATGTAACATAAAGCTGTCAGTGGACACTGTCAACAATATATATTTTTTTAAATTGCGTCTCCGATTGCGTTTTAATTCCGTATTGATAAGCAGTTATTGAGTAAGTTCGATTAAGTTAATATCCAATTTGTTCCTAAATTAGTGATTTTTAGAAATGCAGTGCACAAATTGAGTGATAAATACAAATTTTAGTTTAATAATTCTTGAGTTGCTGACGCTTGCTTTGTTGTTTGTTTGTATCTATGTTACTATGGTAAGACTTTTACCTCCGCCGGCGGAAAAGTGAAAAGTAAAGCTCCGGCGGAGGAAAAATGAAACTTCACGGCCGCCTACACAGTCGAGTAATGACGGATTTACTGACGTTTGAAGAAAATAGTTATTTGTGTATTTAGAGCGCAAAGTAATGGATTGCCGCTTGAAAACGGCAATCTTACTTTGCGCTCGAAAAACACACAGAACTTTTTCTACAGCCGCATTTTTTTAAATTAAATGCATATTTTTCTCTATACTTATTTTGAAATTTGCAAATGACTGTCAGTTTTGACATATTATATTCGGGCTTCGGGCATATTTAGAAGGAGTGCCAGCAACAAACTGTAACAAACGCACGACTGTCATATATTTATCTTCGGTTTCCATGACCATTCATAGCACACTCGACGGAAAAAGTGAGATTTTTCTTTTCCATGTTCGCGCTAGAGCGCAAAATAAGGATCCACGGCATTCGTCGATTTTGCGGGTTCATTTCAATTTAACAATTAGTTATTTTGCGCGCGGCTGTAGAAAAATGATGTTTTTTTACTACTAACATGATAAATCACCATTATTTAC
>MU187392.1:8844-36359 GCA_016904865.1 Pissodes strobi | reverse complement strand
AATTATGCCCTAGCTTCAACATGTAGACTTATACTGGATTTGGAAGTCAAGGAAAAACCAAAAATTTTCCCCTGATATAGAAATGGGAAATTTCGGGGAGGTTACACAGCTATATTGCGTCTTAGTGACACTGGTCCACAGGAAACAAACATCTATTTTGATAAATCTCTGGAGTAACTGTCTGAAAAACTAATGGAAAAAGGTATTTTTCTACAGCCGCGCGCAAAATAACTAAATACTAAATTCAAATGAAATCGCAAAATCGACGAATGCCGTGGATCCTTATTTTGCGCTCTAGCGCGAACATGGAAAAGGAAATTCTCACTTTTTACGTCTAGTGTGCTGAATGGTCATGGAAACCGAAGATAAATAAATGACAGTCGTGCGTTTGTTACAGTTTGTTGCTGGCACTCCTGTTCTAAATATGTCCGAAGCCCGAACATAATGTGTCAAAACTGACAGTCATTTGCAAATTTCAGAATAAGTATAGAGAAAAATGTGCATTTAATTCTTAAAAATGCGGCTGTAGAAAAAGTTCTGTGTGTTTTTCGAGCGCAAAGTAAGATTGCCGTTTTCGAAAGATTACTGCGCTCCGATACGCGTCGCGCAGTAAGATTCTTTCTCAAGCGGCAATCCGTTACTTTACGCTCTAAATACACAAATAACTATTTTACGTCCAGTGTAGATCATGATAAAACGAAAAATATATCTCTGGAAGTCACACATTTCTTCGGATTTCATGCATTCCCTGTCCTCATCTGTTTCTCCCTAATTACAACCTACAACTATTCAAGAACCGCGTCAATCAACATCTTCACACACACCCCGCTCGTCGAGCGCCATAGGATCTCCCTTTAATATGTGTGCCACTACCATAAAAAATTAGAATAGAACAGGAACTAAATAGTAAATCTTATCTATACTGAAACGATGATCAAATATAGGTAACAGAAAGTGAAATGAAATGAATTTTCAGATTTCTTTAGTCATAAAAATCTTGGCGGTACCGAATTAAAAAAAATGCTTATTATGTGATTGCTATGAAAATATTAAAATATTTAATGAAATAAACTGCTGGCTATTTGCTTTCGAGCAAGGAAAATTTCGCCTAAATTTAAAACTAAATATTTTCTTAACCAGACATGATATCGACCTACGGTTTTAAATGATTAATAGACTCATCCCTTAGGAAACACTTTCTAATGTTGGATTTTTTTTAAACTTTCAAAAAATATTATATACAGGGTGTGAAAGAAGACGCTGCTTTTTGCTCCAATTTCAATAGCATGTAACATTCACAATAATTTTTTTAAATTCTGCCACTGTATGTCAATTGAATCGCTGGTTCATAGCAAAGAAAGTAGTTTGTCAAATTTTTGATATCTGTTATCTTTTAAGAGATATTGATTTTTTTGTAAAACCTAGATTTTTTCTACTTTTTGGTAGCTCGACCCAACTGTGCGTTATATTGTCCAAATTTTATAAGTGATTATCATTATACCATACGAAAAGCTTTTTTAAAAAGATTGTACCTAAATGTTGTCATGTGCAGTGGCGTACTTTTAATCACTTATACTATGGTTTATTAGTATCTCACAATTTTTCCCGATTGTTTTGCATTGGAAAGTACTCGCCTCTAGATTTAGCAAGTTTTATCCTTATTTTTTATTTTTTAATATTGCACTGTATCTACATGTATATTTTACAGTGTGTCTAAAAAATTTTTAAAAAAATTCTGATTTTTTAATTTAATTTTTGGAAAAATTTTATTTATTTATTTAATATTATTTAATTAATTTAATTAATTTAATTCCTAAGTTTAAACTTGTTTTGAAAACCCTTAAAATTAAAGATCACTAGTTTGATGTGTTTGATTTTGCGAGCGAGTACTTTCCAATACAAAACAATCGGGAAAAATTGTGAGATACCTCGTGAGATACTCATAAACCATAGACATATAGTGATTATAAGTACGCCACTGCACATCGTAACAATTAGGTACAGTTTTTTACTGAACATAAACAAGCTTCTCGGAAGGTATAATAATCACTTACAAAGTTTGCACGATACAACGCACAGTGTGGTCTAACTACTAAAAAGTTGAAAAAACAGGGTTTTACAAAAAAAATCGATATCTCTTAAAATATAGCAGATATCAAAAATTTGACAGACTACTTTCTTTGCTATGGACCAGTGATTCAATTGATGTACAGTGACAAAATTTAAAAAAATTATTATGAAAGTTACATGCTATTGAAATTGGAGCAAAAATCACCGCCTTCATTGACACCCTGTATATAAAATTTTTTCACAGTTTAAAAAAATCCAACATTGGAAATTTTCTCTTAAGGGACAAATCTATTAACCATTAAAAACCAGAGATCGATATCATGTCTGGTTAAGAACATATTTCGTTTTAAATTTAGGCGAAATTTTTGTTGCTCGAAAGCAAATGGCCAGCAGTTTAGATAGCTAACTCCAAGAAGAGAATGAGAAGAGTTCGAGGAAAACACGAAACATTCATGAATCTCACTCTCGATCGTCGTTAACTCTTATATTTGGTAAATAAATTGTTCGTTTACCGTTTAGTAAATATTTACTTTTACTGCCACTTGAATCATAAATCAATAAGATAGGATTAAATAGGACAGTATAAGACTTGTTTGCTCACATTGCTTGAATGGCGTCCAGGCTATGTATCTCAGAAAAGAGATCGGTCTACGTCAGGTGAGACGAGATAATAAAGAATGCACTTAGTTAAAAACAATAACAATGTCTATTGGTCAAAGACTTAGCAAATTTGTACTCTATCTGAAAACTAAGGTGCTCATGTCTTTTCGATTGACGTTTACTTTTGAATTGGGTGACTCCTTTATAATATAGTTTTCTTAAGAGCTATGTTGTGTTTTATTTATGGTTAGCTTTGACTTAATCCCACTCAGAGTTTACACTGCACTCTCAGACAGGGTATTTGCCAGATTCTACATTGAAAGTATCTCTCTTAGAACTTTGACAAATTTATCGTAGAATCGACTTTTACTACTTTAAGTTGGGAGCCCGATTCTATGCACATTTATGCTGCAAAACTCGGGCTTTGGTAGGAAATAAGGTTACAGTTTAGAGTTTAGGACCATATATGCACATATGTGCAGGTGCGAAACAAAGTCTGCCGAACTGATGGTTTGCCTGAGTATTTATGTAATAAAATGTGCTAACCGTTGCACGTTTAAGGTTTATAAATTATAAATGATCGTGAACGTTGTCGTGATATTTTCCAAGTTGAAGTTCAAACTTAGGACTGGGTGATATTTAATCAGTAGTTTATGCATTTTAGTAGTGATGGACGGAATCCAAGCTTTTCCTTCAACCGTCCGACTGACTACTCAATCTAAGGCAGCACAGCAATTTTGGTCTAATGGCAAATACAATCGAAAAAAAACTGTTTCGTTTCCCGGTTTTCCGGGACACAGCATTAACCCAATCGATGTGCATACTCAAATAAGATGAATAGGCAACTAAAATAACTAAAGATAAGTTTATAAGCACTTGATAAAGTAGGAGCGGTTAATTGGCATCTTAAAAACAGCAGGAATTGATGACAAAGACATTCTTGTAATAAGGGTTTTTTATCAACTGGCAGAAACGGTAGAGATAGGAAGGGGTACGATGTGTGTGTATTGCATATCATCACCAGTCTTTTTAAATTTGGACTGGGCAGAATTATTATTTGAAGAAGCTCTTTGAGGGGCTCAAGAAAGAGAAAGGAATTGTTATTAACCCATGCATTTTTATATTGTTAGAAACGATTTGCTAATAGAAAAGTCTTTATTTAGGCAGACTGGCACTGGACACATGGTGCAATACGTAGGATTGGAACTTTCTGGCAAATGGTTAAATCCATCTTTCCTTACTTCAATTTGGGGTATTTCAGCGGCTGCACCCCGTCTCTACCTTTTTACACGTTCTACGCGTTGAAATCAGGTATTTTCTCTGTTTCTTATAGATCCAGAATTTCCATATTTGCATAAACATGAGCGATTGCTACTTTGAAGTTGTCAATGGCATGACTGACCCATTTTTCTTAGCAAAAGTCAAATATTTACCTCGCAGATATCTACTATGTGTAAAAATGTTCCAAGATATAATTTATTCGATTTCATTTTGATACCATAAAATTCCAACACTAATGGATTTCAAGTAAATCATTCCCTGATGCGGCCAGGGGTCATTTGTCCTTTTTCTGACCTGCAATACGATGATGTTCAACATACTGTTATATTTTAAAGTGTGAATTACGTTAATTATTGTTTACTTACCTCGAAGGACCATCTCGTAGAGAGCACATAAATAATCTGTAAAGATTGAATAAGGCAGTGATTGCTGTTCTTTTTGAAAAAATTATAATAAATGAGTTGAAACGCTAATTAACCAACAATACAATGTATTACGGATTATTATAAATGAAAAATGGTTACACTACAAAAATATCGTAAATACAATACAATGTATTAAAGCTATTTAAATTAGCAAGCATATACCATTACTAGTATAATAAAACAGTAAATTGCATAAAGTATACAAAAATGAAGTTCTAAATTCCGTTTCTTTATATTTATACATCAACAAGAGATAGAAACAACAATACAAGTAATATTTCATACAATCTACAAACGTTTTGTTAAGGTGAAAATAAATGTTTCAAGTAAAATGAATAGCTTCCCTAACTTCACAGTTACATCGGAGTTTTTGCACTGCTGAGCTAATTTTTTACATCAGTGAACAAAACTGTGCAAAACTTAACATTAGATGGGCAGAACTATTCAACCTTGAAAGTTTCAGGATTTATAAAAAATATATGGGAAGGCTATTATTTGTATGTATTCTTCGAACATTAAAGATCTCTAGAAAAATTGGCGTTATGTTTGCACAACTGTGTGAAATTCTAGTTGAGGATATTCCAGTAAGGGGAAGCCGGAGATTCAATTTGATATACTTAATCACTTATATATGAAAACAAAGTTTCTTCAGAGCAATCAGCGTCAATTTTAGATTATATGCGTTCTAATTTTTGTAACTGTCCCCATAGTTGTTAAAACATATTACTGTAATATTTCAAGACACCTGGATAGCAACATCTGTAAACATGCAATCTCTGATCCTATATCTTTGTCCCCTTTCAATAATTTCTTAGTAGCTAATTCTCCTTTTTCAATCTAGTTACAAGGGCAGTTACAAGCATCGAAAATAAAACTTCATCAGGTTGGAATAATATATCCATTAAAATCTTACTTGCCCTTTCAGAGCCTGTCCAAAATATTTTAGCAAAGGCCATAAATCTTTCATTCTGAAAACAGGTAATTTTCCAACCTTTTTTAAAAAAGCCAGAACCATTCCAATTTTTATGGAAGGAGAAAAAATTTCAAACTACTGACCTATATCATTACTGCCTACACATGGTAAGATTATTGAAAACTCATTGGATTCCAATCCTTCAAAAACACAAACCAAAAACACAAACGATGCAATTTTTAATATCTAGAACAGGTATCCGTCAGACTTAATTAAGGTGATAAGGCCGCGGCAGTTTTTTGTGACTTGCCCAAAGCTTTCGATTTTCTCAATCACGTAAGCTTGACATGTATGGTTTTACTCTTACTTATCACAGAGTAGTCACAGTGTTGTCTCTCATGATAGTGTATGAGATAGATTGAACACTATTGCCGGGGTTCCACAAGGATCTGTTTTGGGGCCATTTTTATTCCTGAAATATATTAATGATCTTCCTGCGATTATAGAGAATGGTCTGCGCACTTCATTTGCGATGATACCACAATAAGTTAGCATCATAAAGATACTGAGATGCTGACTACTATGGCAAATGACGACTTAGTGAAAATTAAGATGTGGTGTAACTCCAACCGGCCGTCATAATATTCAAAAGACATCCATTATGAATTTTAAATGTAACCTTAGTGATGTTTATAAGGATAACATTGTTATAGAAACATAAAGGCAAAGTACCTTGGTCTATACGTTGATAATCAGCTCACATTTGACAGACATATTGAATATTTATGAAAAAAAAATCAATCAGCTTGTTTTACTGTTGGAACTGTCAAAACTAAGCTGGGTGAATCGATTACTAGGGGGTGTATTTTCTTTAATTGAGTCCCATCTTAGGTATGGCATTTGTTTCTGGAGTCAATGCTCATTAACAGTATTAAACATCATTTTTATTTTTCAGAAACCTGCTGTAAGGTCAATATTTGGTCTTATTTCATGAAACTCTTACAGACCATTCTTTATAAGCAGACATATTTTAACCATAAAACTTGTATTTTAATTTTAGAATCTGTGTGCCTAATGCAAAAGAAGTACTTCTCTAACATTCATGCTCCCTCCTTAATCAATACCAAGAGTTCACATATCGTTGTTCGACCAAAAATCCATCCACTGCTACAGCGAAAAATGTTCAATCACCTACCACTTACTATAATGAAGATTAAGGAGTAAAACTTTTAGAAAACGAGTTAAGGAATTATTTATGACTATGGTCTATTACTCTACAGAGGAGTACTTCTCATCTCTTCTGAAGTTTTAGTTTTTAGTCTCTAAATATTGAGTCTTTTGACTTTTCAATTATACTATATATCTTTTTAATTTTGCCCTTTTACTCTAGTTTTCATCATGTAGAAAATTAATATGTTCTTAAACTATTAATAGAACCATATCTATATTAAATATATTATATATCAGATGCTTTGTTATCAAGATTTAACAGATTTTAACAATTAAGCACATTTTGATTTGATTATTATTTAAAACTGTACCTAGTTTAAGTACCATGCAACAATTAGGTGGTCCAACAGCAACTCGGAATAAATGTAATTCAAGGAATCTAGATTTTCGTTCAACGACACTAACAACAAAGAGAATTAATAATATCTGCCTTCAAATACATACCTCAGCCTTTCTTAATTTGACCATATGTTACCGAGTATCCTACCGAGAATTGCGAGATTTATACCAAGTAAATTGTTAAAAAACGGCATTAATAACCCCTTGCTAACTCATAGCGATAAATTTTCCATGAATCCTGCGGTATAATAACTCATAATTACTTCGTAAATGACAGACACTTAATTTGGTAGAAATTACCAGCAACTGTGTTTAATAACGTTTATTGTATTTACAGGGTGTTATAGGTATAAATGGTATAATCATCAAATACTATTAATATGCTGATAGAAAATTAGTTTTTTTTTTGTTTAATTCGTAATGGAAGTTTAGTAAATAACCTTAAATGAAATCTCGTGAGTATGCTTAAATAATTGGAACTGTTAGTAATTTTATGGTTAATGTTATAAAAGTGGTTCTCTCAAAGCAAAATGAGACTCAAATTATTTTGAGAAATTATCGTAGACTGAAAAATACGAAAGTGGTCGGGGAAAAATAAATTGGGAAAAAGCACGGCAGGTAGCGAATAAAGTTTGCAGATTCGTTATTCTTCAGGAGTTCCGTGGGTAGAGGCAAAAAACACCCTAAAAACAGTCTTAAGGTATCTGTCGGTTTATTATCAGAATATCCAAGCCCTTCGTACCAGCCGTGCACTTCTGCTTGAAAGCGTTCTATCATATGTATATGATGTTATCATATTTATCGAAGCTTGGTTAACCAGAGACTTTTTAGATGCAGGGTTGCATGTGAATGAACAGAGGTGATCGGTCGAATCTTCCTAGGTGCAAGAATAGTCACTGTTTTTACTTTTGGAAATTAATAACAGTCCAAACTTATCCGACGTTCCGTAGCAGCATGGGTCACCTTATTGAGTATTTAGATGTTGATGTTTATAAAGCTGGAGATTTAAATTTGCCCCACTCCGAATGGAAAAAGTCTGATATGTCTTCATTTATTGTTGCAACTCAGGCTGCTTCATCGTCCAAACCTGACTCACTGCTCGTATGTCCAATTTCTGTGCCGCTCCACAATTTCCCATCATGTAATCCCATCTGGAATATATCTGATTCTCTACTGGAATTGGTTCCTGTCACTGATTCGGAGATCTTAATATGGATATCAGACAAATTACTTTTATTCCCGAGTTCAGTCATTCATTTTAATTTTCATCCTCCAACTTTTTGGTGGGTATAGAAAGTTAAAACACGAGCTTCGATGGGAGCTTGGTGAACAATGGGTATTATCGACTGATTATTCTGGTTTCCTGGATTTCTTGGGTCAATTCAACTGGAATATTTTATTCTTTGATCAACACTTGGATAGCAACGGTTTCTATGACATTTTTTACTTGCCTATTGAGCTTTACGGTCCACAAAAAAAACCAAAAAGAAATTTCCCCAAATTAAAAAACATTGTTATTCAGAAAAAGATCACTCGCGGTCGTTTTCAGTCTACAAGCTTTCAATCTGGCTATTTAGAGTCTATAGAATGTAAAAGGCTTCTAAATTAGCAATATGGACTCAAGATTATCTCAAATAACATTCAAAATTTAAAGCAGCTCAAGACTTAAAGTTGTTGGGGCTAGTTTCGGGTTAGTTTGGGTTTTGATTTGACCTGTTTCATTTGAGAAAGTAATTGTTCACATATATAGTTGTTTCCAAATAGTGACATCATTTTCTGAGCATGAAGTCGAATACTTGGAAATTAATTTTTATCAAGTAAAAAAAAAACATTAGGGATATTTTTCTTTTAATTCAGTATTGCACTGCAGCTATGGATTCGAATTGCAAATTTCTTGCACCTATTTCAGCGGATACACTGAAAGGTGTCAGGAATAAATTTATTAAAATTTCCAGAAGTTCTGAAATCTGGACGTAAATTTACCTGTAAATCAGTTTTTATGCATATATATTTATTTACCTCATTAGAATTATAAGTTAACAAGTTCGGGAAGTGCGTCAAATCTTTTTTCTGAAGCTGCAGTTTCTGAGATCACAGATTGAGATAACCTTTAAAGGATTTTGTATTGTCATAAAATATTTTTATAAGATTTTTCTTGCCTTATATAGCTGCCCACTCAGCTCATTCAGATGCAAAGTCAGATCAGTCAAGAATTTGAAATCACTGATCCATTCTTGGGCATGGAAGACGGTATTAAGCCAGCTGAGATCAACTGGAGCCAATTTTGCCCAAATGAGCGTTAAACAGCCGAATCTAGGTAGCGTAAAATTCTATCCATACGCTAGACGCGCCTAAAAATGTTTTCAGTTCAAAAATAATTTGTTAACGTCCCCAATTTTCGCAGTAGAAAAATATGGCTTAACTTTGAACGGAGCTTAAATATTAGGTATAGTATAGCCCATTAATGTTAAAAAGGCTTAGCCTTACAGAAGCTTCGCTGCCTATATTTGGCCAGTTACGGTAATTGATTCTTCAAGGCTTACACTTTATGAACCCGTATCTGACCCTCAATTCTGTAATATTTAGTAGCGTGCTTTATATCTAAATATATTTTTAAGCTGTGCTCTTTCATAACAGCAAGGCATGCCAAACACAAGGTTTTATTTCAATTTTAACAATTAAATACAGGTTTTTCGTATACTTTTCTTGAAAAACGTACGATCCGTCAGTGATTTTACGTTTTCTAATCGTACTTAGCGCATGTTAATGTTACGAATTCCGTGAATTCAAAAAATTAAGTTCTTCACTAGACACTTCATTAACAATCTAATCCTATTATAATAATAAATAGTTAATTATCCTATAAAATATTGCATTCGCTATAATTCCAAAGCGTTTCATACACTCCTGCAACCGAAAATTAACTTTTTCACCTAAGGCCCTGGCGCCAGTCCTCCAAAATCTTCTCAAAAATCCGCGAAGTGTCCAGCAAAACAAAGCGGTTTTCGCAGGACCACTCGCTATTTGTTTGAAGCACCGTGACAATATCACTAATATGCAAGCTGTTACCAATTATTAAAGAATGCCATTTATTTAAATGCCTACCGGCAACAAGCTGAATATCACTGATACTACACCACCTCAAATTTTGTAAACGAAGTTAAAGTTAGATTTAGGGTGACTTAGGGTTTCTTTAGACTATTCTATTCTGAAAGATGTTTTTCTTCAGTTTTGGCTTACTTATTACGTAGTAACTATTGACTTTCTTCGTTCCACTGTTTTACTTGCGGGCTGTAAGCGGATTGGGGACCGCGGGTTGAAGACTTCTAGCATGAGGTACACACCCCATATAGATATTGGTTGTTCAACTTCTTTTATTCAGTAGATCTGTGACCTATTCTTCTGGTATTTGTGATAAGAGGCAAATGATAACACATGTCAAAGTTTACAGAATATGCTATTTAGTAAACTTTATTGAAGTATTCATATCTTGACATCCAGTGTTAATAACCAACTGATTAGGTTTATGATTTCGTCAGGAAGGGTTTCCACGAATGGTTTCTTCCTGACTACGGGACATAAGGCGTCTCTGACGTACTGGATGTTGCTGGTTAGAGTGTCAACTTCTGTCTCAAGCTCCTGGATGGTTTCAATTTGCCGCGGGATGACAGTTGCCTCGTTTAGCCTTTGTCGAAACACTCGCCAATCAAGATTTTTATAGGATATATAAGTCCCATAGGCTTCCGGTCGCCTAGCGTTAATTTGGCTCATCTTAATTGGCAAGTGATCCGAATTAAAGTTACTAATAACTTTAGGCAACGCTACACCTGCCATTCCCCGGGTCATTGTTACATCCAGAAACGAAGATCGGTTTCCACTATGGAAGTTTGGATAATTTGTTCGATGATACAGGATTTCCAAGTTGTTTTCTAACAAGCATATACCACGCCCTTATGCGTGGTATATGCGTCGCCAAACTCAATATGTTTGGCGTTAAAGTCGCCAATTAATAACGACTTCTTGCCGGGCTCTAAGAATACAGTGAAATCGTTCTGTGTAAGTCGAAGCGCTGGTGGAGCGTAGCCGCCGGTGATACATAGGCCGCCGTCCAGCTCGATAGACACGTATTCTATGAGCGAGATTTTCTTTTATATCTCAGCGACCTATGCACCACGCAGGCCACTCCCCCTCCACGGGTACGCCTATCGAGTCGCTCGACGGTATACCCACGGATTTTGAGCAAAAAGTCTGCTGGCAAAAAAGTTTCGAGTAGAAAAACAACCTGAAAGTTGGAGCTATACAAAAAATGCTTGAATTCGCCGAGTTTTTGCCTGATACCGTTATGGTGGCTTCCCACGGCCCGTGATATCACAGGCCAGACCGCGCCAGCTCGGGCCAGCACGCCGTGGGAAGGGTGCCGTCCGAGGTCGCCCGGAAAGATCCGTGATTGCGCGTCCGATCCGCCGCAAGTCGGTAACTTCAAAGGTGCGGCCTGGCCTGATCTGTCGCGACCTGTCGGTGTCTGTTGTTATCTCTGATTAGGGTTGATTTTTGGGGCCATTTTCCATTTTAATACGTTCTGCCAAGACTTATAGCTGGACGCCAAATGTCCCGATTTTCAATCAAGAATCAAATTTGCCGCAAAACAAAACGCCCATCGAAAAATGACATTTAATTTTTAGTTCCAGCACAAATTTAAAAAATATTCTAATGATCTTTCAATTTATCGCGTCCATTCCGGCATTCAACGCGGTTACTGAACGCATTTTTTCGCATTGCGAAAATGCATGGACAGACTCTAGAAACAGGCTTACAGTTGAGCATATTAAAAGTCACACATTTAATTTAATTTAAGTTAATTTTACCCAGACCTGTAGATAATTTTACAAGCACGCACTTAGAATATACCATGCTAACTTCGGCAAAAAGCCAAAAAATACTATTAAAAAAAAAAGCCAATGGATTATATTTTTTAGTTCTAACACAACAAAATGTTATTTTTTACATTACATGGGAATAAATTTCCTTTGTAACATGTACTAGCATCTACAGCTCACTACAAAACAAGGTCACGAATCGGCCCGAAGGAGTTTCGAAGTCAATCTTAACTTCACACATGGCCCTCTGCTCGCTTCGCTCGCTCCAGGGCTCAATGAACCAAAACTAACCCAAATTTAGAAAAAAAAACAAATATAACCTTAATATATATTTTTAAAAAACCACAGACGGGAATCGAACGCAGGACGCCATAATCGGAAACCCAGAACCGTACCACTAGACCGCGAAACCGCTTAGAGCCTTTCCGCTAGACCGTATAGACAAGGGTAAAAATGAACGAAACTCGTTCGGGCCGACTCGTGATCTTGTTTTGTAGTGAGCTAGTGAGCTGTAGATTGCTATTGTAATATGTTATCTAGAATTAGGAGTACTAAGAAGCCGCCTTTTAGTTGTTTTTTAATGTTATGATTGTTATGTTTTCATGTTACATATTATGTAGGTATCTATAAGTACATACTAGGTATATTCTATTCTATATTTGGTTATTTTAAACCTACTGTCAACCAGTCAACCTATTGAAAAGTAAAATGCCGAATTTCACGCGACATTTTTAAACGGAACCCTATCTTCAAACTCTTGAAGAACAGGCTCATACAGGCCATGGGAAGACCTCACGCGCGGCTAAGCCCGATCCGTGCTTACCTGTGCTTGTCCGCCGCGCGGGTCTGGCCTGTTCTAAGACAGGCCGTGGGAAGCCACAAACATTGGAAAATCAAATCATCAATTATATGTTGTACTTATTAATTTCATGTGTAAAGAACTGAATTGTTCCTTGCATTATATGGCCTCTGTCGCTGTTGCAGGATTTAAGCATAGAACAGTACTCGTCTAATGCAAAGAACAATTCAGAGATGTTGACGAGCGAGTTTACCTCGTTGACAACATTATGAAGGTTTGAAATGTGATCGGTAATATTTGCTGGGGTGGTACCTACCCTGTTTGGCCTTTGATCCTGCTGAGGGGCGTCTCCCAAAGTGTTTGGGAAATCGGTTTCGTAATTGTTCACATTTGCTTGAACCGGTTTGGCAGGTGGGCGTCGCGTCGCTCCTGTTGCTGTCTCTGGGGTGGATGGTTTGTTTTTATGCCCCGGCCTTGATGTTGATGTCCTTGTCCCTGCCAGGCCGGCGCGTGGCGGGCAAGGGTGCTGGAACGAAGTTCGGTTTTGGGGTGGTTTTAGCTGCTGTTATTATCTGCAGTTGATTTAACTTGTAGACGTACACCGGGCAATCAGGGTTGATTGACCGGTGTGAGCCGCCACAATTTGCACATCTAACTGTGTCAGAGGTGCATGATATTATATCATGGCCCTGACCGCACTTTGCGCATTTAAAGTCTCTTTTGCAGTAAGTCATTTAATGACCATGTCCTTAGTAACGACGACACTGCATAATTGGCTCGGAACTGCGGCGGTTTTCCCAGGATATTTTTATAGTCATAAGCGTCCTGACTTCCTGTTGTAGCTTTTTAAGCGTAACTGTAGCGTCAAATACTACTAGGTATAGCGGTACCTGAGTTTTACGCATTTCAAATACGTTTTTCGTAGCAAGTTCATGTTCGTCTTGTGTTTCACGCTTGCTTTCCGCGTTGGGGATGTCTCCGTCCAACCCCCGTAAAACGAAGGCCCTTGTTTTTTTATTACGCTCTGCGTAAGAGTGGTATTTCATGTCTTCGCTATCGCAGTTGCGTTTAAACACCTGCCAATCTTTTTCTTGTTCAATATATATTATCGTGCTGTTCTTTGCATATTTTATTGAAAATTTATCAACATGTAATCGGTGCATGTCGTCCTGCAGTTTACGGTGACTGGTTATTTTGCCCTGCAGGACAATCGGGGGTGGTGGACCAGGTTTTGTCTTTAGGGTAGCTAGTCTTGAGCTAGTGCGGGTTGGAGGTTTCTTGGCTTGGTTTTCGACTGAAGTAGATATGACGCTACTGTCGTCTTCCAGGTCGGACAGCGCCTCATATCTGTTTTGGGTGGGTACTTTTGAGGATTCTCCAAAATTGAGGTTTACGACTTTTATATTCTTTTTGATCCCTATTGTTTTATAGGGCATTTTGAATGGCTCTTTTTCATTTTCGGATACCAGGAGAGCAGAATCGTCCAGTATCTTACTCTCTTGGTCACTTGTGGTTAGGCTTTTCTCTAGAGGGCTCTGCGCTTGTCTCTTCCTGCTTTCCTCGTTGGACACGTCCATCTCTAGGGTCTCTTCTTTGCGGCTCTTTTTGTTGGCGTTTATTCCTGTATCTATTTTTGATTTAATGTCTTTTCTGAGCGGGGCAGACGAGGGTTTGAGCTGATGCAGGGCTTTTAAATGATCAATGGCGATATTTAATTGAGGGATTATACAGGATGTACTTTTTCTCGTGACGCTTTGCAACTCTGCATGTGATTTAGCGCATTCAGCGCAATTTTCTATGTTTTTAGCTAGTTTGCTATGAATGTACCTACATTTATTCAGTGCTCTGTCGCTGGGTGCACTACTTCGGATGTCTACAGATTGCATGGACGCACAATCGTCGTCCTGATCCATTTTTAATGCTTTAAAAGCCAGGGATCCGTCCCCGGAGACTAAGAAATTTGCTGCAAAAAGCTCTATGCAGCCTTTAATGGTCACTAATAGCGTGAAAAGCAGGCCTATTAATACACGGTTCAATCCGAAAATCGCGATAGAAAATTCGCAGTGCGCTTTCTGGGCACACCAGCCAGTCCTATTCAGTACGAAACCAAAATAGGAGTCCGTGAGCTTGAGGAGCTTCATCAATATTAATAAACTGCCTTTTACAGGATGCTATTTGGTATGTTATTTTAGAAAATAGGCAGCTTCAATGAGAACTTTCTCTACAGTATCAATAGCATGTAGGTAATTCAAGAGGTACGTTAAGTGGGATTTTGTTCTTAATATACATGACTGACATTGATATTGACAGCAGGACCCACTTGCGCTATTGATATAGACACATTTTCGGAAATAAAGACAGTAAAGTTTAAGTGAGCTTGAGGAGCTTCATCTATAATAATAATAGTATATTTCATTACCAGTCCGGAAACTATAGGCTTTTCCGGTGCGCGCACGACAGTTTCTGGTGTGCGGCGTAGCCGAACACCGGAAGTCGTGCAAGCACAGGAAAAGCTGTTTCTGGACATGTAATGAACGATATTTTTCATAATACCTCTTTGAAATCAAGACATAAACATAAAATTATTATAATTTTGCCTATCCAAAATCATGTCATAATAGAATTTGTATTCAAATGAAAGCAAACGTCAAACTTGCAAGACAAGCAAGACAGGTATTTATCTAATATTCATCAAGCGTTGGTATAGAAATGGGTTTGTATGCTTTGTTGTAATTGAATAGGCAGCTAATTTTGAAGTATTTGTGAGAAGTAATGTCAGAATAAATGAAATAATTTTACTTAAAATAAGACTATTGACGCTAAAATGTACTAGATTAATCTTGTAGACTGCATCGCTGTATAATCTTAACCCAATTTATTATACTTTATACATATTCTGTGACTAAATAACTGCAAATTTAGCACTTAATATCAGGGATCGGGAAAACTTTTCCCGCTCCCTAATTAGGGACCGGGAAAATTTTTCCCAGGCCCGGACCGAAAAGACTTACTTTCTTTGCTCTACAGAGACGTCGAAAATGATAGTTTTCAGAGAGGTATTATGAAAAACATATAGGTAGGTACTCATTTGGTCTAAAGTGGATTTCACAAACTTTTAATTGCCTATGTTAGACCAAGATCTCGGTCAAGACTGTCATTGAATACAACACAAGCAGGTATTGCAAATAATTTTTTCGGTACAAAACAGAGAAATCACACAATTAATTGATATCATATGCTGTGCACGTAAAGTTAAGTGCAGTCTCTAAAAATGACTCAATTCAGCTTCTTTGGAAATGATAAAATTGTCACTTTGGGTCCATTATTATAATTCCCTCTACATTTGGGAACACTACAGGTTAGTACTATGTTTCAATTCACTCAAAACTATTATATACAACAATTTAAAAGTCAATGTTCTCAACTAAGTGACTGAACTTAAACCAAAGTAACATACCTTAGTTATTACAACATGTACTTAATAACCCTACAACCCTTAATAATTAATATTCAATAATGCTACAAATAAAAAGTGTTTAGGTCTCTTAAGTAATACTGAGGTATTAAAATTAATCCTATGATGATTTCCAGCTGTAGCCTAATATCTGTGGTTACCTAAAACTTATTATATGTAGAGGCAAAAGGCAGTCAAAGTAAATAGTAAGTAGGAATTATGTTTATAAAGCAACAAAACAAAAACTTCGTTTGTTTGTCTATCACTAGGTATAATCAGCTCTGCAATTACAGTATATATTTGTGGAGACACACCTTGTACCAGAACAATCAGTTCCTAACTATAAACCATAAGTATATAATTGTATAATGTAGAATAATTATGATGTATAGTGTAGTGTAGTAGGGTTTAGAGTATATTTTTACGAACACACGGCTATGTTCTTTCCATTAACACAATACATTACCTGCTGTGTATAAAGCGTTCACTGCAAATGCACAAATTTTAAACATATTTTATATTAAAAAGCAGCAATTTGGTCCTAATTGGAGTGGTCATGTTGTCTACTTCTCTTTTTAGTTTCAGATCCTTCTTATCTAGAGACTGTTAGATCACCTCACTATAGTCCATTTTTAAAGCTTACCTAAGTAAAATAATGCTGCCATCTAGTTCATACACGAAAAAGGTGGATTAGACCGTTTTTCTTACTGCTTTTTAGGTTAGTTTGTAGCTATAAAGTTAATTACTGAAAACTACTAAACACCTCAATTAAGTTACCTACATACATGCTATTTTACCAATAAAATGCAAAAATTGTAGCTTGTCAAACGAAAAATATAATTCAACAGTGTAATTAACTACTTCAAAGCCATAGACAAAGTAGTCTCCAAAGTTTTAGAACTTAATCTTAGATTTAGTGTATGTATGTAGTTTTAATTTTAAATAAAACGCAATTGATTGTTTTAAAAGATTCGCTAATATTTTAAGCTCCACCCAAAATCTATATGTAAATCTACGCCTCTGGATGCAATCTTTTATTTCTAATGAATTCGTGTACATCTAATAGTTTGTAGAAACTATTTAGCTTTTCTACAAATTCATACGATGTCTTTAAACGTCCCAAACCATACATTAACTTTGCCTCTGCATCACTCTGTATAATAACATTGTTGCGTGTTAAGCCCAGCCGAAGCGTGACGCAGCCTCCGAAAAGAAAATTATATAATCATTGGTAATTTTGCAGACCGCCTT
Source organism: Pissodes strobi (assembly GCA_016904865.1). Lineage (NCBI taxonomy): Eukaryota > Metazoa > Arthropoda > Insecta > Coleoptera > Curculionidae > Pissodes > Pissodes strobi. Next base: position 19,120 of record MU187392.1, on the reverse strand, counting down.
CCATTAAATTTCACCATAAATTTATCGAGTTGAAGCAAGAACGCACACGAACGGCCAAAAAAAGTCTTACACCTCGCAATTAATATTTCCATAAATTCCCACGCAAGAAAAATGCGTACTGCAATTAATTAGCAACGAGAAATATCTTAACACTGCCAATCGGCATTTTTTATTACACTAATTATAGCTGTCTCTTATTTGCATAAAGCTATTTTGTCCATAGTTTAACCGAGTGTATGAATCCTTTGGCCTACAAAAATATTATCAGTTTAAGAGGTGTTTCCATTTGTAATTGAATAGTACATGCAGCTACGCAGAAACTATGAATAGTCCTGTAACTTACGAGAGAGAAATTTGAAAAGTGAATAAAGTGAATGGAAGGGACGTCGCATAAATTACAATAGAGGTACATAAAGACTCATGAAGTTTTTGTAAGAATAAATAGTTATTACATACGACTATGTATGTAATGTCGACATTTTAAACTTTTTAAAAGTTTAAAAGAAACATATTTCAAACATTAATATTTATCCAGGTGGAAAGTGACGTTCAATGACATTCAGCTAAATTTTATTCGATTAATTAAATATTTCTTATTGATATTATAATATGCTCAACATTTTTTTTTATATTATGTATTACAAATTATTTTACTAAGTTAATTGTAACATTCGACTGGTTATGCGGCAACGGAAATTGTTAGTCTATGCTGAACATCCAGCATAGAAATGGTAAAGTTTTTAGTACTGGAGTTTGGCGCTTCGCCAGATATACTTGTGGTAGTTTTAACCTCAAAATTTGAAGACTTGTCGACATACCATTCGTCATTATTCACTATGACTACTCTCGCTTGGTAAGTTTTTGATGATGGAATTTGGATGTGAGCCTTATTTTACACGATCTTTTTGTACAATTCATCACTGCGACACGCACCTCATACACCAATTATGAGTGCAACCTGTATAGGTAGCATATCATACGGTGCATTCTTAAAAAATGCCGCAATATTCTCACTGAAGAAAGTGCTTGACTTTTTGAATTTATATCCTAGACTTTGTTATATTAAAATGCCGATAACCTCGAGTATTTGGAGATATTCACTTTATCATTAATATTTAAAGTAGTATGCAAGATTAAGTAAATGGATCAAAGGGTTAACGGTTTTTTGGTTTTATCAATTTTGCTAATAAATGCCAGCACAACAGTTTTGGAAATAGCTTTCTGAACACCTTTTTGCGTGTACCAACTTTTGAAAACATCATAAACTTTATCGTACCTTGCACGGCTCTTCTTAGGTAACAAATCTTTTTCCCAACTCTACACGGCTTCTCTTAAGTGAAGAAGAGTACAAACGATTTCTTCTAATCGCTTATAAACACTTCCTTATGACAATCTATCAAAAAGGCCACTAACTTCAGTGTGTATGCTTGGCTTTTCTTCACATATCGAATATTAAAAAGATATAACTACAACTAATAATTTTTATATACAACAGACGTTCGTGCCTACTATTGTTACATTTTTTAAATGGGATTTCCTGTATATCATTAATTTTTAGGTGGCACGTTATACATTTTTATTAATTGATGTTTATCACAATTTTGTATAACCAGTAATTACGTATTATATAGTATGTTGGGGATGCATGCCTTCTCAATCTGTCAAAGAGGCAGAACCCTTAAGCAGATTCGCGGGAGAGCAGAGCAAAGCTCCAGTAGCAGTTTGACAGTCTCAACCAATAGTATACCCTCCTGAATTCTGATAAGTCGATGCCATTTTATATCTTCTTCAATTTGAAAATCATACTAATATCATTATTTTTCGATTTTTGTGTTAGCATGAAATATTTTGCAAGGAAAATTATAACGTATCAACCAGTCAAAAGTTTTATTGTTAAAAAAATATAAGATTTTGTTGACAACTCGTGTATGTAACACATTAGAGGTCTAAAAGGCGAAAGCAAGCTTTGTTCCTATGATTTGTCCACAAACACACACACACACACACACACAAGCTCTTGTGTACCTTTTGAAGCCGCTTGCGTACCAGACGATCCCATTAACTGGGCGAGATCTGCCATCCACCCCCCAACCACGCATCTCTAATGAGTATGTAGTATGTCAAATCTGACGAGTATACCTGATCTGAAGGTGGGAAGTATGTTGTCCGCCCTCATTAAGAAATCCTTAGATTCATTAGCCACCATCATCCAAACCCTGATGAGCTCCTCGGCTATTATTCTCCCTTAGGTGACCGAGATTTTTCAATCTCGTGCACAAAGCTCGAGACCTCATACTCAATGAATAGCTGGATGGGCGGCAAACCAGTCCGTATCTCAAGAACCCTGGCGGATGTCGTCCTAACCTAGAAATATAGTTTGTTCTCTTTCTCTGGTAGATTTATGTGGTTGGTATTTTCTATACCTTACATTAAAACTTAACATACCTATTTTGAGCTAAGAATTTGTACCTTAATAATATTCAAAATGTTAACTATTTCATACTTTGGAAAATCTGGGAACGTACCAAGTACCAACCGATATTGCCGATATAGTGCTCTGTCATTTTCGAACGTTCTCTTAACGAATGTGTATGGTATCTTTTGGTAATTAACGTGGAGTTGCCAGTGTGGTGAATGATGACGAGTGCTCTTCCCTTCCGACCAATGAACGTGTAAGGAGGGAAAAAAGAATCTTTCGAAGTCGAGACATTATCGTTGTAGTTTTGAGCATCAGATCCAGTATTCTTAATAATTTATCATGAAGTAAATTCGCATGCACACTGCCATTAATAATCTTATGTATATGCTCTCATGAAAATCTTTTATGTAAAGTAAGGTTACGCTTTTTGAAAAGGTATGTAGTATATATCTTTGTGTTTCTATATTAGACAGATATATTTATCTATAATTAAATTACAGTCCTTGCTTTGCTCGATCTCTGGCTAGCCACAAAGTTCATTCCTGCCAGTTTGAGACCTCCTTTGTCGGACTGATGTTGACCCAAAAGGTGTGACGTGCAGCTTCACATGGCTCAGTAAATTAACTGGGGCCAGTGTCCAGTAAAGTAACAATATGAGTGAGAGGATAGCTATCAATCACTGCCAGTGAATTCCACCTTTGTATGACCTTCATATGAAGATGACAGTTTAAAAGAAAATTAATTAGGCAGTATTAATGATTTAGTACCTAAGATTAGGGATTGGTAATCTTATAATTTTAGTGATACTTATTCTAAAGGATTTTATTATTATATTGAGTACGATATCATAATCTCAATTAGATTTGAGATCTAATTAATTTTTAATTGCTCTCGTTTGATCTGAGAATATACCTTATATTTAAATAAATAGTTTAATTATGATATTTGATGATTTTGGTATGCTGAAGTCAAAGTGAAGTTGAGTGTATGTAATTTCTTTTCAGGTTTCCCAACATTTTAGATAGGGTATTTCTCTAAATTTTACTACCCTAAATTCAGTTCCTAAAAAGCATTGATTTGTTCTCACTGATATGCTCTTCTTAGAAAATTTGGTGGTGCCTTCGCCCAACTGTCTACTTTACGATCCACACCTATAAGTATTAACATCGCTGAGTGAACCAGATATGTGGACCGGTTGATAATAATCATAATTATCCTAATACGGTTTTACTTTCAAATATGATGAGAAAAACAATCAACATAAAATGAAAAAAAATAGCACGAAAGTATGTAAAGTAATGCACTGGTGCAAAAATGAAGTCATGAAAACCCCAAGACTTAAAAAGAAGGATTTTCTAAGGAACGCGACGCCACAAAACACAAGTTACAGTTGTTTTCATAGATTAGCGTTGCCGATGTTAATTTTAGCATGTAAAGTTAAGCCTATCACCTGCCCAATATCTATAACCATTACCCTATTTGCGGTATTACATAAACTTTTCATTAACTGAATTCAAGAAGTTATTTATTTTTCAGGCGCACTGCCTGACTAATTTACTTAACTAACGTTTGAATATAAATAGTAAAACGAATTCAAAGTGACACTCTTTCTATTTCCATACAATTTCTGCCGTGATCCGTGAAAACAAATCAAACTCATATCATGATTATATCCACATTTTAGTACCTACTGACACACAATATGACCTCGATGACATCGCGCGCATATATAACTTTCTCTGAAAACATTACAGCTGTCCCAAATAAGAATTTATTGTTTCTATTCTTAAACTCCTTCACACTCGTTATTTATTAAAAATAGTGCTGTGCCACACGAGGCTCTCGGCGAGATCTGGCTATTAAGTCGGTTTATATTGATCTCGGAAGTCTAGATGAGGTCGACAGGCCATTTAGGGCAGTAGCACAAATTACTCACTAATCTGTAGTCGTAGTCTACAATTTCGCAGTATTTCTTACGGATTCTCATTTTCCAAAATTAAGGAATATTAACTCTGGATGTACCAAAATTAGTAGCTCGATTTTGATAGTTCTTTAAATTTAACATTTAATATTTAACATATTATGTCTTGTGGGTTACGGTTGACAGCAACATAATACCTACTGCTCTTCATTGCATCGAATTTAGAGGAATGTTGGTGATGAATCCATACTGTAAGAGAACTACTCTGGCAAGTTTTGGAATATTTAGGCGGTAGTATTGGCAGATTATGCCTCATCGAGACATTTATTTAGTCAGCAGTAATTTTATTGTTTCTTTTGCCAGTTTTCCCCATTATAATTTCAATATTGTTTCTATCATGATTTGATCTTTTTCTGGACATCAATTATTTTAATTTCATATTTACTAACTTTTGATATTTCATTAAATTTAACATTTAATATTTATCATATTATGTCTTGTGGTTTACGGTTGATAAATAAGATAAGCATATAATTCGGCATCGCTTTAATTATGCTTTCCTTGATTTAGCCTAGCACAATACACATAGTAACTTTTGAAGTGAAAATTTCTTTTAGCGCGTTCAGCACATTTTTTTTCCTGGGCAGTGAATGAGACTGCGCGGTCACGAGTGACGCGTCAGATTCTGCTATGTGACGCTCATTCGTGTTGTCGAGACTTCAGTCAAGCCAGAGATAAACAGTCGGGCAATCGCCTCACGTTTCACTTTTTCCTGGGTATTAAACGAAACTGAACCATTAGGCACGACAAGAGAGAAAGACCATTAGTGGAAATTTAAGAATTATACATTTCTAGGCAGCACTTGGAGGCCGCGGACGAATTTTATTGGCGATTCGAATTTCCGTTTCCAAGTTATTACGTCAAATGTGCGATTTTTCAGAATTGGCTTTGACACGTGATAACTACCGAAAAAATTTGTTAATTTTGAAAAATTTTTCAATATCACGACACATTTGAGTCTTCTGATCCCTTGAAATTGGCGAGAATTTTGAAAATGGGTTCACTCTGAGTCATTCTAGCGCCGAAGAAACCGCGAAGATCGAAAAAAATCTAGACAATTCAATACAAAATTTATTATTCATCCTCTATATCAAAAATGTCGGGGATAATGGACTTTTCAGCGAAGCATCGACTTATAGGTCAAAGAAATGAAGATTGTTATGTTTTTTTTTTAAATTCATTCATTTATAAAATAAAATCGATTACGTGAGGAGAATCTACGAAAAAGTCGTACAAGGACATACTTTAAAAATGATGATGTATTGTCTTTTATACAGACTGAGCTAGTTGAATTTAAACTTCAAATCTGGACACGGCACGTCACCACATAATATTTAAGTTTTCACTTCTGTCATACGGTCTTAAGCACACACTGGTTTTTTAGCTAATCGCTGTGTCCCTAAATTGGAGTTTGTACATCGTGGGACCTGTACGTACAATTGTATGTACATATCTAGTGGATTTTCCAGAAAGAACATTTCTTCTCCTTGATATAATTTGGTCGAATATAGGTGGTCGTTTTTCCAAATGGATGCGTTGTACCAATTTTATGGCCTGTTAAATTTTCTTCTAAATGAGTTCCATTTTTATTTATTAGGTATTGCAATGGCTACTTTCATTTGGACATGAATCATTTTCATGAAACATGCAATAGTTTCTATTGGCATAATGCATGTGTTATTACACATCAAGAACACACTTAATTGACAGAGATAGAGATAAAACAGAACCAAGTATCAATCACAAAGTAAAAAAGTAAATTGAATTGTTTGTTCCATTTAAGAGATCGTTGGTATAGAGCAGGAACAGTGTAAGAGATAATATATACCCTTAAGAAACTCCGGCATTAATTTTAATTTCCTGCGAGAAATGTCCATCAATACCAATCGGATGCTTCGATCCCTTAAGCCATAGAAGCTGTGCTGGCGGTAGTCCGCATGCTGTCAATTTGCTTAACAATTGGTCATACCACACCCTATCAAATGCTTTGGATATGTCGAGAGCCAATGCACGAGTTTCGCCGTATCTCTCGGCTTTGGTCCACAGGTAGGTCATGTAGGTCAGGGGATCTCCCGTTGATCTGTGCTTGTGGAAGCCATCCTTTAGATTGCTTATGATGCCTGCCGATTCGAGATATTTTTAGAACTGTTCGTTGTTTGTCCAGGACTCTGGACATGATGGGAGCTAAGGCAATTGAACGATAGTTATTTGGAATCGTCTTTTACCTTTCTTCGGGGTTGGTTGCACCGGGGTACATTTGCAGCTAGAAGGAAAGCATGCAATTCTGTATGATAGGGATAAAAGCCTGCAAAATGGAGCTGTTATTTCAGCAGCACATTTCTTAAGCACTGTTGCGTTCACTTCGCGTTGGCGAAATACCAGATCTGGCATATAGGAATTAAATTTCGGGATAGTTGGAAGAGTCTTTTCTTGAGGCTCTAAGGTAGAATTTGATGCAAACATTTTGACATGAATGTTCGCATCTTCTTTGGCCAATTCCGCTATTGAGCTATAATCTTTGGACAGTGGTGAGATTGACGTCTTTGAGGAACCCTGACTGACAGCTATACAATGCCGAGACAAATCGATACGAATGACAAATATCGTAAATGCAAGCATTCGTAACTCAACTCTGGAACAAAGAGAAATATATAATGGATTCATTTAAAGTATGTCTACTGATCTAGGTAAAAATTTCTTTCATGATGCACCTGGTGACACAGGAAAAACGTATTTGGCAAAAATTGTTAAGGCTGAAATTAGAAGACAAGACAAAATCGCACCAGCAGTAGTCTCTTTTGGAATTGCTGTAACTTTGCTTCCTGGTGGCAAAACATCTCCCACAATGTTTACATTTCCCATAAATTTAGACAGCCAAGAAAGTCTTGTTTGGGCAATAAGGAGAAATAGTGATAGAGCTGCTGTTTTTTCGAGATTGCTGTGTAATTGTGTGGGATGAGTGTACAAGAGCCAACAAAAAAGCTGTTGGAGCAGTCAATCGAACACTGCAGATATACGTCGAAATGGCAGATAGTTCTTTAATACGTTCTGTTCCTTGGTCAAATGTACAAAAATTGTCTTTAACTACGAATATGAGAGCGCAACAGGGAGGAAATAGCCTTCGCCGAGAACTTTGTAGAGGTTTTATTAAAAACTAAAAGTGGTACTTTACCCGCTGTAGACAACACCACAAGGCTAACTCACGCTCTGTGTCGAGCAATTCGCTGTATAGAAGCTGGCGATGTTGCTCAAATTATTGATGTGCGGGCAGGCGATTTTAACACCGAGACATGGACAAGCGGTTGCAACTAACAACATGTTGGTTCAAGTTGAAGAACACCAGATAATATAACCATATAACCACAAATTAAATCACGAAATTTCTAGATTCTCTTAGTGCCAGTGGACTTCCAGCCCATAAAATAACTTTAAAATTTGGTGTCCCTATCATGATACTTCTTAACTTGACTCCTCCAATTGTGCAAGGGGACTAGGCTGAAAATAGTATCACTGCAGAGAAATATAATCGAATCAACTATTCTTACAGGTTGTGGCACTGGTGAAAATATTTTTATTCCAAGAATACCCCTTATCCCAAATAATTTTCCTTTCCAGTTTAAACGCTTACAGTTCCCTGTCATTGTTTGCTTTGCAATGACTATTAATAAGTCGTAGGGACAGACCTTACGGGCTGCAGATGTGGTTTTGAGAACAAGTTGCTTTTCCCATGGGCAGTTGCTTGTTCAAGGATGAGTCGCACAAATAACTTATATATTGTCTCCAGATGATCAGATGATTAACTATTAATATAAAGAAATTTTTTCATAATTATGTCACATTTTGTTGTAAATCTTGTTATTGTGCATAAGATAAAAAAAAATAATGTGTTTTTTTAGTTGGGGGATATTCAGCCGCGAACAAAGTCACGGGAGATCAGCTAGTTAAATAATGTGCTAATTATGTTTCGGCCTGCACATCTCATAATTAACATAAAATTTCAAATATGTCAAAATCAGTTAGGCTTAGATATAGCACATTATACATGAAATATGTTTAGAGTATTGCGTATAATCAAAATATTCAATAATACATAAAGTGCCCATTTAAAATGAAATAACAAAAAATTAACGCTGTGTTGTTATGAAATAACCTGTAAAATTGAAAATATTTTTAAAATATGAACCACGGTATATCTTACAACATTTGTACTTAACTTTTTGCTTCATCTTCTAAATGTTTTTAAATAAGTTAGTGTCTCAATAAACGGGCAATCCATATTCATCTAACGGAAAAAGTGCCAACTTCATTCCAATCTGTCTAATGAGCAACACCTTAAATTCTCAGCTGGTATCGCGAAGCTCATCTCAACTGAATCAAACCAGGACAGTAATAGAGAATAGTCATATTTGTAGGATGGGTGGTTCATCAGTTAATTTATTAAAAATATTTACAAAGAAGCCAACTAAATATTTTGCTAGACCATCATCTTAATCGCCAACTCTAAATATGTATATCCACAACAAAGACAGCTATTTTAACAAACCTTAACAACCTGGTAGGTGGTACAATAAATAAAGTATCAGTCACAAAGTAAAATAGAGAATAACGTAAACTGAAACGCCCAGAAAATATAGACACTAACACAGATATCTTAAATTAATAGAGACAGACATTCAGTGGCGGCGCTTAGGTACACTGGGCCCCTAAGCAGATATTACATCGGGCCCCTCTCTTCTTGTATTAAAATTTACAAAAAAACCTATATTTTATACTTGATAATCAATCGTTTTATTTAAATAACTACATTTTTTAAACATTTGAATTAAAACGAGATTAAATTATTAAATAAAATACATACATTATACTAACGAATCCACAGCAACAACAAGGCAACTAAAATGGGTGTACCTATTTTGCTAATCAGCAAAATGTAATAATTTAATTTTACGGTAGGGAATAACTTATTGAAGTGCGGTCACTCAACAGAGATGTTGTCAACCCAATAAAACATTTTTACAGCATAACCGCCTCTGACCGCCCTCACCTGCCGCCCCAATTTGGAAAAATTGAAATATACAGCTGATTTTTAGGCAGATTTGATGCGGTCACTTATCAGGAGTGCGCTCAACACAGAATAATATTATTATGTCATGACCGCGTCTGACCGCCCCCTCCTGCCGCCCCAATATCGAAAAATTGAAATATACAGCTAATTTTTTGACGGATTTCATGCGGTCACTCATCAGGGGTGCGGGCAACACAGAATAGCATTATTACATCATGACCGTGTCTGCCCGCCCCCTCCTGCCGCCCCAATATCAAAAAATTGAAATATACAACTGATTTTTAGGCAGATTTCAGGGGTGCGGTCAACACAGAATAATAATGAGTGACCGCATGAAATCTGTCAAAAAATCAGTTGTATATTTCAATTTTTTGATATTGGGGCGGCAGGAGGGGCGGGCAGACACGGTCATGATGTAATAATGCTATTCTGTGTTGTCCGCACCCCTGATGAGTGACCACATGAAATCCGTCAAAAAATCAGCTGTATATTTCAATTTTTCGATATTGGGGCGGCAGGAGGGGGCGGTCAGACGCGGTCATGACATAATAATATTATTCTGTGTTGACCGCAACCCTGAAGAGTGACCGCATCAAATCTGCCTAAAATTCAGTTGTATATTTAAATTTTTTGATATTGGGGCGGCACGACGGGGGCGGTCAGATACGGTCATGATGTAATAATGTTATTCTGTGTTGACCGCACCCCTAATGAGTGACCGCATGAAATCTGCCAAAAAATCAGTTGTACATTTAAATTTTCCCATATTGGGGCGGCAGGAGGGGGCGGTCAGACGCGGTCATGATGTAAT
>MU187391.1:75362-103748 GCA_016904865.1 Pissodes strobi | reverse complement strand
ACATGCTATAGTGTTACAACATTATGCTGCCACTTAACATACACTTACGCACAAAAGAAAAAAATGGTTCCGAGATATCAGCCTAAAATGTAAATTCACCCACCAATATTTCACACATAACAATAGCGCCCATTTTACACACCCTTAAATAGAAAGTTTTTCAAATTTCAAGAAATTAAACGCTCATTTTTGTGTTTACCTCTGTATACTGCTAAAATAGAAATTAATGAAAAAAATGACTAACCAGAAAAACACTTGTTATTAGGCTTTTCAAAAATTAAAAACCTGTTTATATCTGTCAATACATTTTTAGACTACAGCACTTTAAACATTTCAAGACTCAGATTTTGCAATAATTTGTGTGTAGTATTGTGCCTAGTGCTAAGGGACCTTTAAAAAAAATCTGACGAATACTTCTGGAGAAATTGATATGGTCTTACTTATGCACTATACCACAGTACAAAAAAAAATTGTCCCAATTTTCCACCTATAAAAATTTAAAGCAATTTTTCCTTACCTAGTTTGGGTTAGTTTGGGTTATTTTTTGGTTATATATAATATAGAAAACAATAAACTTTTTAAAAAAATTTTTTAGTTGCAGAATCTAGATAAAACAGCCTATCAAGTGCTAAAAACCAAATTAAAAAAAAGTTACCCCAGGTTGAATTTAACCCAAAAAATTAGTTGTCCCTATAATTCTGACGCACAGTTTATTTTTCTATCCTTGATAAAAAGTTTGTCGTTTTCTGACAAATAATTTCTGTCATAAAAAAATTATAAAAAACAAGTTTCCAGAATCTGGAAACCTTTTTTAGCTACCAAGAATTCAATAAATTTTTTGTATACTAGTGTGCCAGCTGTTCAAAGGCACCTATTTAGAAAACTGCTAAAAGCGTTTGAAGATCATAATAGCTACCTTATCAACTCCTATATCAAAATGCCGAAAAAAAAAATCCCGAAGTGGCACGCACCCAATTTTTTGTATGTTTACACTAATGGTGCCGATGACGAAGTTATACCATGGAATTTTTAAACTGTTGAAATTTGAAAAGAAATGTGGGGCCCCAAAGTGTACCTTTAAAATATAAAATTCTTGGGTGAAGCACATTTTTCAGAGAAAACAGTTTTTAGCCCCCTTTTTAAGTCGCCATTCCAACAAACGACTAAAATTCTTATTCTCTGATTAAAATTACTCTCTCCGGTTTCTTGGAATCCAACACTGTTGCCAGTTGACGATACAGAAGTGGATGCCATCTAAGGCCGCATACTGATACAAAAATATTTAAAAATGTATATTATTCGGTCGACGACAACGCCACATCATAGCAACGAGCTGAACTAAATTATTCAAATAAAAATATAGGGGGGCCACTTGACTTCCACCCCAAATTTAGTGTTCTTGAAGAAACACGACATCTATGGACATTTTGAGTAAGCCATGGGCGGTGGTCAATTGGCATCCATATACCGGATGCCATTTGACTTGCGGAAGCCAATTGAACCTAATATTTAGCATAGGCGGATGCCATTTGATACCATATATAAATATATATATATATATATATATATATATATATGCAAGCTCACTGGCGTCGCTAAAGCCATGCGGCTCTAAGCTAATTGAATTGCTAACTATACACAATCTGGCCATTTTAACTTCACGAAGAGAGTTAAGTTGACTACAAAAATTAATCCACCTAGTATTTAATTCGATAGGAACTGATTCGTCCCAATCTAATTGAATTTGCCAAAGCGTTTGTAATAAAAGCTTGGCCTGAACGACGACTGGGCCTACCAAACCTAAAGGATCTAATATCTGATCGACCTGTGATAGTATGATGCGTTTAGTGCCCTTGCTAGATACAGATTTATTTACCTTTACCATATAGATTAACTAGTCTTCACTAGCTATCCAAAATAATCCTAATGTTTCCTTAGCATTGTCAGAAAAAAGATGCCCAACCGGTCACAGTTTGCATCTGAAAGCATTTTTGCTACCTCCACCTTGTTTGAGCACCATTTTCGAAGAGAAAACCATATTTTTCTAATATCATTGACACAGACCTAGCAGACTCTATGGCTTCTTCTGCAGAAGGCACAACCAAAATTAAATCGTCAACGTAGAAACATTTAGCTATGATGTCGCATATCTTGGGAAACCGGTTCTTAATATCTAACGAAATTTGCATTAATGATCTCGTGGCTAAGAAAGACGCAGACGCCGTGCCATAAGTGAGAGTGTTAAGCCTGAAGTGCTCTAATTCTTGTTTGGTCTCGCTTCGCTAAACAATTCGCTGCAGATCAGGGTGTTTAGGTATAACTTCAACTTGCCTATACATCTTTTCAATGTTAGCCGTGACTACAACTTCATGTTGACGGAAGCGAACTAAGATGTCAAACAGCTCATCCTGTACCGTGGGGCCAACCTTTAAGGTATCATTTAATGAAACACCGCTTGACGATTTAGCGCTTGTATCGAAAACGACCCGTAGTTTGGTTGTGGTGCTATGCTCATTAAAAACGACATGGTGTGGTAAATAAAAAACGGTATTTTGTTTGTCTATTTGTTCTAACGGAATTTTACTCATATGACCTAAGGTTACATATTCAATTATGAAGTCTACATATTTTTGCTTAAGTGATGGGTTTTTCGAAACTTCTTTTCTAAAGTACGAAATCTCTGAGTGGCTAAGTCTGCTGTTTTTTAATGGTAACGATACCACAAATCTACCATCTTTATTTCTAAAATAAGTTCGCATGAAATGTTCCTCACATTCGATTTCTTCCTTAGATCTTATGGTTGGGTTAGGAAATTCCTCTAAAACCCAGAATTTTTCCAATTGATTATGGATACCTTGTGTTACAAGATGACAATTTGACCTAACATCCGGATTACAACGTCCAGATATAATCTAACCAAACATGCCTACACAACAAATTGTAAAAGCTCCTATTAGGATATCTATTCTAGCAGATTTATCAAAATGCGGGTCAGCTAATTTCAACTCTGGTCATATATCAAGAGTCGAGCCGTTAAAGGATCGAGAGGGAATGTGAGATGTTATACTGTCTAATACTAGAAATGAGAGTGAGGCTGTAAAATTATTGTAAACTGATTTGATCGTAGAATTTACTTACTATCTATTTTTGCTTGAACTTCATTTATCCCGGGCACCGGCAGCTTTATTTTTGCAAATCTTATTCTAACCATTTGGCGAACTCCTTTGTAATGAAATTAACCTGCGACCCACTGTCTAAGAGTGCTCGGCCCTTTATAAACTATCCCTTATTATTTTGAATTTCTATAATAGCAGTTGACAAAAGAATTTGATTTGGAAAAGGTTTACTGCTATAAGAAGTAGCCGAAAGTACGTTATCTTCGTGCCCTTCGGTATTAACTACCTCTAACTTTGCCTTAGCACCGTCCTCGCTTTTATTTTGCGGTTGAATTTTAGTATCCAAGTGCAAAAGAGTGTGGTGTTTTGCCCTACATATCCTGCAGCCACTTGATATACACTCTCTTGTTCGATAACTAGAACGGAGATAATTAGTGCACAATCTTGTCTTTCTTACTTCTGCTAAACGACTATCCACGGAGAAATTTTTAAGTTTTTCGCAACTAAAGACATGATGTGCACCTTTGCAGAATTCACACTTAACAGCCTTTGCGTCTTCTACAGCAGTATACGACCCACTTATTCCCGAATTACCCCTACCATAAGTTTTAGTTAATGTTCAGTTGTTGTATTCTACAATCCCCAATATTAGAGCTTTATTTTGCAAAAAGTCAATAAAATGGTCTAGCTTTGCATTACCACTAAAATCACCCAACGATTTTTCTTCCCATTCTTTTTTTTGTGACACTATCCAATTTTCGACTGATAAAAAATACTAATAACCTGTCCCAACTATTTACAGGTTCCCCTAACGTTTTTAATGCACGAACATGTTTATGAATGGAATCGACTAATCCTTGGATCAGTTCATGTGATTCTTTTTGGAGATTTGGTGAATCAAATAACCCTTTTAGATGTGATTGGATAATTGAAGGCCTGTTATAAAATCGTTTGGTAATTAATTCTAATGCTACTTGGTAATTCGCGTTACTAACCTCTAAACACTCTAAAGTTTGCTTAGCTTCTCCTTCTAAAGAGTCAATTAAATAGTATATTTTTTAGAATGTGGTCTAACTGGGAGTTTTTATCAACTAGGGTTATAAATGTCTCAAAAAACTGAGGAAATTTGTCATAATCACCCCTAAACTTGGGCAAACCTATTTGTGGAAGTTTCGCACTAGCAACAGGCAACCCTCCAAGGGACACATTACCCAGAGTTTACTGAGGTTAACTTTGATTCGTTACTATATTGTTTTGCCTATCTATATGGCCCTTTGCTATAGCCATGCATGCAAAATACTGACGTTCATAATCTTCGTTTGCCTCCGCGTTAGATCTATTTTCGTGTAATAATTCTACTTCTAATCCGTTTTGTTCATACTGATCAAATAATGTCTCTATTTTCCTAACACGTACATTTAGTTCGTCTAGATCAAAATCTGCATTAAAATTCGATAAGAATACGGAAAATGACTTTAATTGCGATTTAATTTATTCGCGGCGCGGCGTTTAATATATCTATTTATTTTCTCATCTAGCTCGACGTTAGCGGTTTTTCTACCCGTTTTGTCTAAACACCAACAATGAACTAACAAGATACAAAATGTAAAGTTAAGCCCAAACAGATTACAAGCTAAAGTTCAACCGTACGCGGCCTAATTATTCTAACACGTTATTTTATATCGTGCTGTTATCTCTCTAATACCACAACTTGAATCTAATGAGTCGGCAACACCGTGATTCTATCGAGAGCCGACCGCCGCCGCGCGCAGATATGGCCACCTGCTGATATTAGGTTTGTTCTAGCAGCGATTTCAAACGGTTCCAAACCGTACGGAGTTTGCGCATAGCCATATAGGCGACGCTTATATCGTTATGCGCAAACTCCGGACGGTTTGAAACCGTTTGAAATCGCTGCTAGAACAGACCTATTAATTGTTATTGCGCAATGAAAAGTAGTTCCGTTGTCAGCTAATGCTAAGTGCTATGTATACGCTATGAAATATGAAAGAGAGCTATTACTACTTGCTAATATTGTTTCAGAGTAGTCTAAATAAAATATATTTGATTGGTCAATTTCTAAAATAAAACTAAATGCTAAACTTAAAAGATAGAAAGTGCAATGAATTATTTGGCTAATTGGCAAGTCATTCCTTTTTCTAACTCGCCGCACCTGTCCAAGTTAATATTTAATATGTCTAAATACAAATCTAATACGACTAAGAGAGACCGATTAAATCGCTGGAAGGGACAAATTGCTAAGATATTTGGACGGAGACTTACCCTAACGTTGTACCCGCCGGCCATGATAAGTCGAGACGACGTACACTACCGACACCACCGTATTTTCCTGATATTTAGCTATTCGGCTGGATTGGACCATAAAATGGGAGCAAGAAGATACTACCTGTACTTTCTCTTGATGCTTAGCTAAATAAATGCTTTAATACTTCTAACGTGGACTGTATTTTAATTTTCATATGTTTACAGCAAAATAGACCGTGCCTGGCCGACGAGAGATACAAAACAAGAAAAAAATCACGGCACAAGGTAAACTTATTTCAGGAAAGTACCCCTCAACGAATGAATCTTGATCAAAATGATCATCTTGTTCAGTCGCAGGGTTCCAATATTTTGGTATAAACCCTTAAACAGATCTTGTCTTCTCGCTTGCCAGCAATAGTCGATTTTGCAGGAAATATCTTCGTTGATCTGATGGAGTTATTGCATTTCTACTGCACAGCCAAGCATTGTAAACAAAAGTGAATATATGGGTTTTTACCAGAAACACTACATCATCATCCGATGTCTACAAAGCTAATACATGACACTAATATAACGACGCTAACGCGGCATAGACACGTGCTCCGCAGTTACGTCATGCGCGAGCGAGTTCTATTTTCGTTTGCCGGAATAGCATATCACTTCTCTTTGTGCCGTGAAAAAAAAAAATAGCGGCTAGGTCGCGCCGGTCTAGAATCGTTCCCGATGACGAAATACTGCGTGCGACGCCTCCCTCTCTCTCTTACGAATCCAACGCCATCTAGTGTATGTGGCGATGACTCGAGCGATTGTATTCGCGCTATGTCTTCGTGATGCAATCAATTTGCAGTATTGCAGTATAAGCCTTGGTGGTCTAGAGGTTTAGATCGTTGGGTGTGTAACCCCGTTGCTTTTTTGATTTTTTTACGGTTAAGTTTCTAAACAGTTTTTTCCTGATTTTGGGTATGTCTTGGGTTAGTTTTGGTTAGCAAACAGTTTTTTCTTGATTTTGAGTATGTCTTGGGTTACCTTTGGGTTAGCCCCTGGTTAGTTTCCTTTTCTTGGGCCCCCGTAGCGAGCGGCAGCGAGCGGAGGGCCGTACGAAAAGTGAAATATTACTTATTGTAACACGTGCCCGTACTTTGTATGCATTTATTACGAAATATACAGCAGCTTGCACGTGTTTCCTCGAATGCTTAACACAAATCGTGTCGGGAACGATTCTAGACCTAGCGACTAGTTGAAAAAAATAACATCCCGAGATTGCTGACGTCTCTCTGTTCGCGCGGTTGCCAACTTTCCATCAGAGATCACTTGCGGAGTAGTATTTCTTAATTTAACGTTACGCGAAAACAATCACTGCATAAACGTTACCTATTTCTTTGCACAGGAAACAGAGTAATGTAATATTCAAGTTCAGAAATAATTTTTTTATGGAAAATGATTATTTATGTATGATTGTTAATAAATAATTAATTAACGGAACTAGGAATATCCTTACTAATTTCAGTTGCTATTATAATGGAATGATTTGTATAAATTTAGAATATAATTGATAATTTAGAATCGAATGAAATTAAAAAATATATGTACAATGTGTCCAAAAAAGTATGCAACATATGGGAATAGTATATTGTGTAACTAGGAGGAATAGCAAAACATTCTTGGACGACTGTGGTAGTTGCTGGACGAGGCGCAGCCGAGGCCAGCAACACAGGAGTCCAGGAATGTGCTTTTCCTACGAGTTGCACATACTATTTTTTTATCCGATCGAAATTAATTATAATACGTACTTATAAAAAGAGAGCCAAATATTACTCTAAATAAAAACGGTGTTTTAAATTTAAACTCAACATAATGTCAAGTTTTTTGAATCGAGCGAGCTTGAAGTTTATTACGTAGCTACAGAAACTACAGCTAAATGTTACTTTTGATAGACGTCAGATCTGACAAACAAGGCGTTTAAATATGACAGAAATGTTACATTCCCGGCCTAGGACGGGAATGTTATATTCCCGGACAGTTATTGCATGTTGCCAAGCAACAGCAAGAATACAATATACTGGAATCAAGACTTTTGCGGTAAGAAAACACATCGGAAAGGTGTCGTTTTTCGTCCGATCGGATAAAAACTTCTTTATTAATGGTTTCTCAGAAAATTTTATTCTTGATAAAAGTTGGTGCTTGCTCTAATATAATAAACGGGCAGTTCAAAATTTACGTACTGCTTTTAGTACAAGAGCGAATCACATTTTTCCGAAATCGCGTCAAGAGTAAAGTACCTTAGCTTATAAATATACAGCAAAATTTTATAAGGAAAAGTTCTTCCAAATTAAATAAGTAATCCAAATATGAAATCTAAGTTAAGTACTTCTCCTTTTAGTTTTTCTATTTTTTTCTCGATTTTTTCTTAAACGTTAAGCCACTGGTAAATTATTTGTTCTTTTTTTATTAGCATACTTGCCAAGTAACTGCAAAATTTATTTAAGATAGGAATTAGTTACATAGTTGCATAATGTTGCAGTTTTTCCAGAGATAATAGCCAGTACAGGTATCAGTGTGTTGCAAACACATTTAAACCCTTTTGGTTCAAATTTTTTTCCAATTAAAATCATGAGTAAACCGAATTATTTTCATTTCATATAAAACAACTAATAATAATAATTTAATTATCTTTTGCACCCAGCTGAACTTTTCTTCCTAATATTGAATGCACAATCTTCCAAAATTTCTGTTAGTTGTTCGGTTCAGGTTTTTCCTTTAATTAGATATGATTTTTCATTACAAAAGTCAATAAACTGCTTCAATACACTTGCCTTTGATTTTTTTGTATTTCCTGGAATTATTTCGATTTTCAATTTCGTAGCGAAACATTGTAAATTATAATCACAATTTAGGCATGAAAACACCACAAGTGTTTTTGAAGTTCAGACATGCATACGTCAAACCCTTAAAATCCTATAAAATCGTATAAATAATTAGCCTCCTTCGTAATGTCTCATATTACTCCAGGCAATAGAGAATACTGCCTGGAAAAAATAGTAGGATTTTGTTTTATAGGCTTACCTTGTGATTTTTGCTGATTCCGAATTTTTCGCTTCCCACCAAAAAATCTCACCGGAAATACCGGAAATTAGTAAAAAATGGCGCCAAAACCAAATATTTTGAAAAATTTAAATAAAGTTGTTTAATAAAATGCCATAGTCACTATGAATTTATTAAAGTGAGCCGGAAAATCTAAAAACACTTGAAAATTTACAAAAAAATTAAAAGAAAGTCTCAACCCGCTTAAAACTCAGGAAATAGTTAAAATATTCAAAACTTTAAGTTGCAATGTTGCAAAGTCTTTGCAACCTAATTTTTCACAACTAAGTTTCTTCGGCGTCGTTTTACAGCTGTTGAAGGACCAGGCTCATCAAAGGCCTTACTTTCTGAGCTAGAATCACTCTTATTAGCTTCTGAAACAAGAGGAAAAAATTTCAGTTACTTAATGAAAAAAATATCCAATACACCAAAGTCAGTTTAAAGCCTGACAATCTGCAAGAGCTTTTTACTGTTTTATTGTATTTGCTAACCATTTTCATTTTTAGTTTTTTGCTTTTCTTGAAAACGGTATCCGACTAGATACCGAATCGACGAAATTAGGTACACATTTCATTAGGGTCACTAAACTTGCACTTGTGCAGTTTACATCCTTGAGCCGGGGCCGAAGTGGCTCTATAACAATTCAAACAAAATTCAATCATTTGTGGAGCCAAAGGCAATCAATTCCAGGGTAAGAATGAATCCTCCACAACAATATAGAACATATTTACAATAAAGTCAGCCTTGAACTACTAAGTGTTGTACACTTAGGGGGAGAGAGGGTGAGGACAGAAATATAGTGTGATGCATGGAGAGAAAATGGCAGGAGAATCAAAAGCTCACCTATCAAGTTTTCTGTACCGAATCTTTCTCCAGGGTGATCATCGTCGGGTTGCGAGTCTTCTTCCCTGTCCATCTCCTCATCTCGCAATTCTAAATATACTTCCTCAGGGTCATCTTTGTCATGCTCTAGGTCCCCGATGTCTTAGTCCAAACAAAGCAGAGACTATGTCGCATTCGCTGAATGCATGTAAAAACAAAATGTTTTCAGCTATTACTTGTTCTTGTATACTGGAAACTGAAAAAAATTGTGGCAGTACCTTCGCTCGGCCGGGTTTTAAAAGATAAATATTCGAGGCCTTACACAGACCTATCAAGAGAACCAATAAGTCTACGTCCTCGCCAACAATTATCACTCCTGATTTATTTGTTGACGCCTCTTCAATCGCCGTTTTAATAATTAAGCAGTCCGCATCTTCCTTGGCTTTACGTATTTTTAAGTTTTTGGACGCAAATTTACTTTTTAACATCGATATAAGACGAACTTTATTCATGCTGTTTTGTCAAAATTTTTTCTTGATGAATTGTGGGTATCATTGATACATCAAAAATTATGTCGACCGATGAGTGTTTTCGTGCTCTTCTCACCCTTTCCGCGAATTTGGTGCTGACTTTCTTAGCGTCATCTGGATAGTCATCAAATACGACGACGCAATTTGATGTGAATTTTGATACAACGTATTCAACATATGCATCACAAATTAAAGAAAAAGATACATTTCGGGCCAAACAACGCGATGAAGAAGGAATCCGCCATCAATAACATATATCGCATCTACAATGTCTATTTGCTCATCAGCAAGAGGTTTCAATTCCTTTGACGACGCACTAGCGCCATTATGCGTTTAATCATTTGAAAAAACATTTAAAACATTTTTTTATTGTATAGGTATTTTCAGAATTTGGGGCTATTTAAAAAATATAAAAACAATTTTTCCTCGGCATCTCTTACCGAATATCTCGAGGGCACAAATTAATTACGTAAATTTTTTTTCGATGGCGAATATTTTAGAAAAAATATCCATTATCTTCTTTAAAAAAATATCCGGTAGTAATTTTGTACTTGGGATACCTATTATAACTGTTTATTTTTACCTGAAAAAAATTACAAATTTTCAGATACTGAAAATTGAGACTTTTAATATATTAAATAAAAATATTTTTTTTTTCTGTCTCAGGTCTGGAAATAATGTCATACTTTTAATAAATAACCGATCTACACTATGACTCAAATAATGCTTTAAAAAAAAAAAACAAATAATTTAATTGTTTTTTTTGCTGGTATAAAGTATTGTTTACCATTTTGTTTGTGAAAAATTGTTTACCATTTTGTTTGTGAAATTTAATAAGTACACACAATTATTTTTAAGCGTGCATATCGAGAAGAAATCCAAAAAATTTAATTATTAGGAAAGCATGGAGATTAATAAAAAGGAAAAGTCAGGTTTATTATTAAATGAGCAATTAGACACTAGTTATTCCCTATTATTAAATTTATATGTATAATAATTTAATGAACATTGTTGTTATCGTTACTCTCTACCTTCCCTCAGTAGCAAATATTAATAGCAAAAACACTTATTATATTGTGCACCTAATATTAGTTGGAATTTCCATGCCTTTAGGTGTGTGGTCTCCTTTCTGTTACCTAAACTTAGGATATTTTACTCTATTTTTGCACATTTGTTGTTAGCCCGTTTGAAAAAGGCACCGGGTGCCAAAACATAGGTCACGGGTTTGATAAAGAAGATTATGGAAATTTAAAGCCTCTGTGTTTTCCTTTAAAATTAAAAATAAAATACAGTATATCCTTATGAGGTAAACTATTTAAAAAATCGGTAGCACAAAAACTGCTTCAGAACTTTTAAACATTAAATCGGATTTCTCATGGATCCAATGATCTTTTTCATCTGATAATGATAATTATTGATCAGCCGATTTGAGGCCAATGTTGCCGTTTCGGTTAATGCAACTTTAACGTCCGTTACTTCCAAGTTTGCGTCTTTATCATACCCTAAGATCATATAAAAGTTTGTTCGATCCTAAATCCAATAAACACCGTTAAATACAAAAAATACAAAAATATACAAAACATATAAAAACACAAATAGAAATATACAATAAAAAGAAAAAGAAAAACGTAACTATACAAAACTATACAATTGTACAAATTGTACGTGGTCAAAATATGTAAAATATCAAATATCAAAATATTTAACATCAAATCCTAAACACTAAACTCCAAGCATTAAACATGAAATCATTAAACCAGGGTGTAAGATGCTCAAAATTAAGTATTAATTAAAAAAAAAGTCGTTGATTGCGTATAAGGCTCTCTCCAATAAGTATAATCTCAAAGCTCTGCGAAATGCGGGAAAAGATGTTATTGACTTCAGTTCAAATGGTAGATTATTGTGCATTTTTTTGCATTGTACAATATAGAGCTTTTAACTAACTCTGAGCGTGGGGTTGGCAGATAAAGATCATGCTCCGTATTCCTAAGTGGATAGTTGTGAAATGGTCTATCTGGAATGGCAGATACGTGCTTGCGGATTAAGCAAACCGATTCAAATATGAATAAGGAAGGAAGAGTTAATATTTTAAATCTTTTAAAGAAATCCTGGCAATGAGTTCCGCTGTTTAGTCCCAGTGAATATCGAACAGCTCTCTTTTGTAGTTTGAAAATACGCTCAAATTGAGTCGCACAACACGTACCCCAGAATGGAAGGGCGTATCGGAGGTGCGACTCAAAAAGGGCATAATAGACTGTTCTAGCAATTGACACGCTAAGTTCCCTGGTAACAGTTCTTAACGCAAAACAGGCAGAACTTAATTTTTTTGATAAGACATCGATGTGCAAGTCCCACTTCAAATGGCTGTCCACAACAAGCCCCAAAAATTTCACAGATTCAACGACGTCGATAGTGGTGTTATTAAGTACAAAAGATTGCAACGTACTTTTATATGACAAAACTTTAGTTTTAGAAACGTTGAGGCACAGGAGATTAGAATCACACCATGATTTAATGGTGATTAAGTCATTAGATACAGTTCTATGAAGCGCCGGATTGCTCCAAGTGAAACTAGTATCGTCCGCAAAGAGACAAACTTTACCGCTAATGTCCAGACAAGCAATGTCGTTGATAAACAGCAGAAACAAAATGGGGCCTAGTACTGAACCCTGGGGTACTCCACAATCTACTGGCCTGCAAGAAGACATCGACGTATCAACCCTCACAAGCTAACTAGTAATAGTTAAATACACAATTATTACACACCGAAGCAGTTTCTTGACAATGATTTAGAAATGTGCTTGTTTTGTTGGAAACCACGGGTTGTACGGGTGTTAAAGTTAATTTTCCTTGTTGTTAATTTTCCTTGTTGTTTCCATTTTATATTCCTTATTGTTTATGTTTTTCCATTAAAATAAATATTTTTTATTAACATAATAATATTATGTATTCATTTCTCAGTATATAGTCATGTCATATACCACTCGTGTTACATATTTTTCTTGAATACCTATGCTTTGACATTTATCCCCCAAATTTGTTATAAAAATTCCACTCGACTAAATTTCTTTTGAAAAATACCTATTTTCAAAGAAATTTAGTCTCGTGATATTTTTTACAACAAATTTGACACAAAAATGACAAAGTATATTCAAAAAATATTCGACACTTGTGATATAACTTACAAATATATTAATCTGGCACATTTGACATGATCAAATGTTTCTATAGCAACCTTTAAAAAAGTAGGCGCATCATAATAGTTATTTTTGTACCTAAAATAAAGTTTTTCAGGACGAATCATTGCTGTTTCCAGACGAGGCGTTAGCCGAGTCCGGAATAGCAGATGAGTCCTGAAAAACTTCATTTAGGTACGTGTGACAAACACTATTTTTTGTCATACGCTCCCAAAATTTTGTTATACGCTTTTTACAATTCTTCAGAACGCTTAAATTCGCAAATATACCATAATTTTTTAAATCATAATGTTCGAAAAAGTAAGCTTAGAAATTGATATCGTAGCAACATTTGACAATTTTGTCATGTCATTCGAAATTTGACATTTAGACATATTTAGGAATTTTGAAGTAGTCCGTAAAGGTTGCCATGACGACTTTTAGGGACTAGGCCTAAAAAGAAGCATTTTACGGACTCAAATGAGTCCGTAAAATAGCTATTTTTGGGAGCGTATGACAAAAACATCATTTAATCGTTGATTATGATGCATGCGTAATAAAAACAAGTAATACGTTAAACAAACTTGTCAATAAATTCGAGAATCTCATGTTTCTTGGTATACAGAGATTATGGTGGTAATCGATCAAAAATAATGAATTGAAATTGTTTGCTTCAAATTTGAAAATGACCAGAATGCAAACTTATAAAAATAAACCATTGTTAAATTTTGGCGGTAGGCTACAATTCATAAGACTGGTGTAGTCCAACAGATCAGTAGTGATACCAATTTAATCCGGACTGAAGAACTTCTCCATATCAACCATTACGATCAAATTCAATCACTTGATGATACGATGGACGATATCGTAAATTTTGAGATCTCTACAATTTTACGAACCTTTAGGAAGTGTAGAAAAATGAAGCCCCCGTATGTAAGCCAATGAACTACCAGAATTCTACAAACTTCCAAAATCATATCCCCTAATTTGATGCCAATAATTTCCATTAATATTCCCATAATACAAATTCAAACTACTCGTCCAATACAAAAAACTTTCGTATATTCAATTAGGTAACCTCAAATTAAAACTGCAAATGTTCTAATTCGATCTTTACCAATTAATGTCCAGCGTATGATTATCATATGCAAAACATTTGTGATTTTAAGGTTAGTCCACTTATACCAGTTCTGAAAGAGGTAAGATTTTTTTTATTTTATAAATTTCAATAGAAATTGATTGCAATGCAGACTGGCTGCCACTAAGCTAAATGAGATTAACAAAATGATGTAATGGGTATCTAATACGTAAATTGAATTGGCGGTAATTTCAGATCTTTTCAATTTATTTTTTGTGGATATTAAATATTAATGTTAACTTTAAAAATTGAAAGAAAAGAAGTACTTGATGAAGTGAAATAGCTAATTATATTAAGAACAGATATTACTCCGACCGAACCCACAGGACTGCTGTGGGTTTTTTAATTTATGTTTTCAGGATTGTAGAAAAAGGGTGCTAATGTCTGCTTTGCATATAATTAACTATTTCACTTACTTAACTACTTCATTGTCTATCAATTTTTAAGCTTAGCACTAATATTATAAATAATAAATTTAAAAAACCTAAAATTACCGCCAATTCAATTGGAAAGGATATTCACACATTTTTTTACTCCTATAATAGACAGCAATGGATATTCTAAAATAGGTATTTTAGAAGACGATAGTGATGACGATGAATCGGATAACAAACAAGCCGAAACTTATTTTGTATCATAAAGAAAACAGTTAGAAATTAATCGACACGTTTATTTTCTTTAAACAAAACGTCAATAGATTTTGTCAACCCTTTGGAACAAGCCACAAGGCGAAAATTGACCGAACCAGTATTTTTTTGAATGTAATGACGAATTTATTTTTGCAATATTTAGTGGAACAATCTTAAGTCTAGATTAATAATAATTGAAAGCCCATATTGGCACTCCCAAGCATACGACCATAGTGGAGTAGTGATGCAATTGAAAGGCACATCACACAAATAGGAGTGGACCATTTTGACCAACTTTTTACAGCATACAGCATATTTCGTGGAAAAGTCGTCGTATTTTCTGCCACCTCCTTAACTGGGCAGTTAGGTATATTATTTACAAAACGAAACCGTTCAACAAGCCTAGAGATTGAACGAGCCACTTGAACCTCACATATGAAATATTTACCTAAGATAGTATCATGCCAGGCGTGAATTATGTAGAATCAAACAAAATAAATGATAAAACCTAGTTCGTACTGAACATGTAAATTCGAATGAAATGCGGGCAATTATTAAGATATGTAAAGAATATTGAATATTCCCATATATTGAGAAAATAGCAATTTCGAGAACACATGATCCACGATCTTTGCCAATATGAATAGTTTTTGTGATGCATTAATCAGAATTCGTCACGGTAAATATTAGTAGACTTTAGGTAAATCAACGTGAAAGGCCTATCAAACCAATCTCCTATTAAATGCAATGTTCAATGTTTTTTTTTTCCTTTAATTTTGAGTTTTAGTTTCTAAAATATTTTCTAAGTTACTTTTTGTATTATCCTAAATAATATATTTTTATTAAGTGTATTTGCTCACCGTTATTATTAACATAAAATTATTTTACATAACATTCAATAAAAACTAGTATTTCAGTCTCTGACCTGTACTGATTATATTTGACTGTTCAAATCTAGAAATAAGTTACTCGCGGTTTACGACACTAATATCATTGGCTATAACTACAATGATTTGTCTCCTTCAACCTCCTTGAACCTCTATTTAATTGGAATTAATTATATGCTGAATAGAACAGACATAAGTGTGATACCTATTTTTCCCCGGAAAAGTTACTAAACGAAAATCCCATTTTGAAAAATGGTCATTTTGAGCCTTTTTTACAACTTCAGCTAAAGTGGCATTTTCGCTGTCACTAGTTGTCAAATTTTCATCAGAGGCATCATCAAGGTTTGAACCACTTTCTTCCCATTCTTCATGAATTTCTTCACTATCAGAATTAACTTTATTGTATTTTGTGCTCGTTTTATATCATTTCCTTGGTCCTGGATTTCTATTCTGCGTTTTTCTAGTACTTTCTTCCTTTTTGGACTTCCTCAGTATGGCTCTTTCAAGCTAAACATTTTCCTTGTCCGCCTTAATTACTTCTTTTTCCTCATGAAATTGCAGCCACCTAAGCGATGTTGTTGCATATGGTACTATTTCTTATTTTGAAGTCATTCCTTTTTTAGCTGGAGGCTCCTCTGGCCAAAATATATGATACATGAATGATACACTAATTTCTCGATTTAATGTTGTCCCTGATAAAGTAAGGGATATAATAACAATATTGGTAAGAATATGAACTATATTTTCTTATACGTTGTCTTGTTCTTGATTTCTATTATCACCTTTCTGTTTCCATCTTAGTCACATTACTTGGTTTTGATCTCTCACCACTCACTAATCTTACTTAATGGTATAATTTCGTCAGTCTTCTGTTGAGTTTCTTCAAATTCACCTATATCCGCAATCTGATTAGCTTCCAGATAATTTCATACGTTTTTATTTTCATTTGTCTTAACTTCCGGCTTCTGTTCTTCGCCACTACTTATTTTTTGCATCTGTCTTTTAGGTTCTTCCAAACCTCTTATAATTCTTTGGCAGAATCTCTTGCCATTCGCCCATTTCTTTATTTATAAACAGAAACCTTATTGACCACATTTATAGCTTAGTGGTTGACGATTAAATTTTGCTGGTCAACTACTGACACCAGCTCGAAAAGGAAAATTTTAAAGAAGAATGCCGAACCCTATGTGTGTTTCTGATATTATAGAGCATATTAAGATAGAGAATATCAAGATTTGTGAAATACGCAGTAATTAACCACTGTGGTCAACTACTAAAGACATGTTAAATTTTCCTGTTCGGTAGTTGACCACCTATTTTTTTTTTAATTAAAATCATTTTTAAAAGACAAATATCAAAATATGAAAATAGTATATAGTATAACTGATTTGGTTTCCCTTAAATTGATTGTTTTAACATGTTCATAATAACGAACGACGAGTAATACGGATATAAAATGTAGTGTTCACCTACCTTACTTAGTAGAGAAGAGACACAAACACACAACACATGTGCATCCAATATCTGCTTTAATTAACCTCAACACTGTTTAAGAAATATAACGCTTTTACTGCGCCACTTGTTGACTAAAAGCCTCACAAGCATATTAACACCATTAAACATGCAATTAATTTAATAGATTCCTTGTTTATGTTAAATATTAATTAACAATTTGTTTTGACAAGAGTAAAATTTGTAGGTACGCCTATATTATAACTATTAAGTTAGCAGTGGTTTAGACAGTAAGATAACGTTGACAGTTGTTGTTAGATATATTTTATATATTGTTGTATTATTATAAGTACATACATACATAAAGTAAAAATACTAAAAGCCGGTGTTTTATCGACACAAGAACAAGTAAAAACCAATTTTAAACTCACCACAGGTTATGGGCCCAGGTAAGCCCAGTATATCCAGAATAGTCTGTGGTAAAAAGTGAAAAATAGAAACTGCCTTAAGGCTCGTTTTCATGTGGCGTTAAATGTACTGACTTTCATCGTCATGACATTGCGATAATTTTTGTAGCTTATTTTCACGCCTTTTAACTGTTGTGACATTCAGTGTTACAAATATGGCATCCAGTGAAGTAAACACTGTCACCATAAGGCGACAATACTGTTTTCAACACGTCGAAAGCGTGGCACTTGTCATCACAGTTAATGCCGCGGCACTAAAAGTCACAGTTTAATGTCACTTTAAGCCTTTAAGCATGCGAAATGACTTTTGATACTCAGAGAAGCAGAGCAAGATGGCCATTGGAAATAATACATGTGGACATACCAGATTCATTCATTTGGAACAATAAAAACATATTTTGACAGTACTTGGACTTTACTCATTACATTGTCGTTTATTTGCTTCAAAATAGGAATAAAGCTCAAGAATATCTAAGAGAGTACGTTGAAGAAATGGAATCCTATACAAAGCTGAAAGTGTCAAAAATAAGAACGGATAATGGCGGTGAATTTATAAACACTACAACAAGAGCATGGTGCAGAAGAAAGGGAATAGTAATGGACATGACACATCATAGTTAAACGGTAAAGCAGAAAGGCTGAACATAATATTGCTAGAAAAGGCAAGAGCAATAATTTTCGACTCGGAAGTATCCAAGAAACTATGGAGTGAAGCTGTTAGAAGTCCAACTAAAGCAACAGAAATCTACTAGTGAAATGTGGGAGTTGCCATGAATGCAGATCTTTGAAAGTGAAGCACATGCAAAAGTCCTAGGATATTTAAAAAAGCTTAAAGAGAGACGTAAAAAGTATCTGTTTGATGGCTATGCATTAAATGGCTACATACTATGGGATAAAGATAAGCAAGAAATTGTAATCTATAGAGATGTAATATTTAAAAAAAAAAACAAACTGTCAAATAGCATCCATACTTGAAGAGAAGGGTTTAGAAGAAGCTAAAGTAATGATTAGTGACTGAAGATAATATACATAATCAACAAGTTCAAGAAAATATGAATAATGAAGATTTTAGTTGGTCAAGTGATACGGAAGATGCTTTAGACTTGGGAGGAGGTAGACAGGATGGAAGAGGCAGAAACATAAAATTGCCATCTCAATTTGAAGAATTTGTGCTGCCAAGTGCAATGCATACTTATTAAGAAACTGTAACAGGTCCAAAAAAAAAGGAAAAGTGGATTCAAGTCATAGAATAAGAGAAAAATTCTTTACCGAAGAATGAAACATGGGACTATGTAGACAGAGAAGAAACAAATAGAATAAAAGTACTAACGAGGAAATGGGTGTTTAGGAAGAAAGACGGTGGAAGACATAAAGCTAGATTGGTAGTTCGTGGATTTGAACAACAATATGGAATAGGTTATAATTCAGTCCAGTTTGCAACATGAGCTCAATAAGATTTATTCTGACCATAGCTGTTAAAGATGACTACGAAATAATCAAGTTTGATATTAAACAGCTTTTTGTATGGTAGCTTTGACGACAAGATAGGAATTCCTAATGTCTACTATACAAAGCAGAACTCAGACACGGTTTTTCTGCTGTATGGGCTTAAACAGGCACCTTTTAAATGGAATGAGAGATTTAGTTCTTTTTTGAAAAACAATGGGTTATAATCCCTTAAAAGTAAACAATGTTTGTTTAAAAATAAAACTGACAATTTGTTTTTGGCTATTCACGTAGATGATGGAATTTTGGTGAGCAGAGACAAGAAAGAGCCAAAAAATTATTAAGAAGCCCTGAGGAAGAATTTGAATTCAAAGAAAATCCAAATTATTTTCTTGGAATTGAAATTAACAGACAAGATAATTCTATTGAATTGAAGCAGGAAAAATATATTAATACCGTTTTAGAAAGATTTAACATGCAGAATGCAAAAACAGTGTCTACACCTATGGACTACACTAAACCAAGTGAAGAAACACAAATTGAAACAAAAAGTTTTCCTTTTCGAGAATCAGTCGTAATACTATTTTGTGGAGGTCCTATCACCTGATATTCGAGAAGACAGCCGATAGTGCCCTTACCAACATCCGAAGCTGAATATAAAGCCGCTGCGAAATTGTGTAAAATAACTCACATATCTAAAGACAGTGTTTGACGAACTAACAAACGGTGACATTAAAATGAAGCTAAAAGTAGTTTAATCAAGATGATTAATTAAAAGTGGACATTTTAACAAGAGGAGTAAACACATTGACGTTAGATACTATTTTATTAAAGTAAAGTGCAAGAAGGATTAATAGACTTGAAGTACTGTGAAAGTGAGAAACAGGTAGCAGACATTTTTACTAAACCTCTGTGTGTAAACAAATTTATTATTTTTAAACGTTCTCTGACGTCAAACAAATTGATAATTAGAAGAAGGTGCTAAATATCAATTATTAACAATTTGTTTTGACAAGAGTAAAATTTGTAGGTATAATAGCTATTCCTATGTTATTAGATACTATTATACAGTAGGATAACGTTGACATGTTGTGGTTAGATATATTTTATATTGTTGTATTATAAATATATAAAGTAAAAATACTACAAGCCGGTATCTTATCAACACAAGAACAAGTAAAAATCAATTTTAAAAACAATTTATCCCACTATAATAAGTAATCGTCAACTACCGGGTGCTGGTTAACTACTGATGCAAGGACCCTAATATTAGTTAAAAAAAATATATTGCCCTCCATATAAACGTTTTAAATGAAATTTAGATTTAGCAAAGTCACTCCCCAGCCAAATCAAAAAGTGAAGAAAAAAATGCACTTTCCAAAGCTTCCGCATTGTGAAACATACACCGGACAATGCCTCCGAAAGACGGTAGCCACGCTACTTGTAAATAACGGTGGTAACATTTTCCATTTGAAGATATTAGGTGGGTGGAAATAATTCACTGAAGGTGAACGGTACACGGTCACATTATGTCGACAAGTCTACAGATTCTCAGGTCCTCAGGTCAACATTGCCACAAGAATATCTGGCGAAATGCCAAATTCCAGTACTAAACACGATACCATTTCTACGCAAGATGTTTAGCATGGACTAACAATTTCTTTGCCGCTTATATCGTATGTTAACAATTAACTTAGCAAAATAATTTGTAATAAAATGCAAAAAAATTGAAAATGTTTTAATGTACATACAATAAGAAATTTTTAATTAACCGAATAAAAATGAGACAAACATTTTCTATATTTAATGAATGTTGATATTCACTTGGATGGAAAGTAACCACTTTGCACCCGGGTAAATGTCACGTTCCGCTTGGATAAATGGAAAAGTTAGAAATATATTTCTTTCAAACTTTTAGAAAGTCTGAAATGTCTACATTACATTATATTGAAATAGTTCGACGTTTGCAAATTGAATTAATTGAAACGAGTAAGTTATCGATACCATAGATAAAACAAGAGCCAGGGCCGTTCTTAATACCTCTGGCGCCTTTGCGCAACTGCAAGCCTAAAAATGCCGCCCCTATATTTTAAAGAAGTTAAATTATCTAAAAAAAAAAATATATTTTATTAAATAATCACTAATATTTAACATGTAACATCGTTAAAACAAAATATAAACCTTATTAGTTATAATAAAAAAATATGAAAGTAAATAAAAACTTAATACTAATAATAGTTATAATAAAAAATATCAAAAGTTAACAAAGGAAAAATAAAATGCATACATAACAAAACCTTAGCATTTTATCTAAGCACGAACCAATTAAGGTTGTAGAATGAAAAAAATACACAATTGGTTTTTACTACATAAATATTTCTCTGGCTTTTGTTGTTGCGTAATGTTCAACAAGTATCGAGGGATTTAAATTTTCACAGGTATAAGTTTTTGAGCCGTTTCTGTAACATGATAGGTCTCAGATAATAATTATTATTATTAATTTAGATAATGATGGCTCTCCAGATGTAACTGTTACTGCAAAGTTAAAAATATTCGAAAAGTTGCAACTAATTGTATACAATATTTCTACTTGGTGACGATGTGAATCGCCTCATTTTCTTCTTTTTGTAATTTATTTTTCTGGTATTGTGCTCCAGAAAACCGTTTTGTCTTTCTGTCGGATGTCTGAAAATAAAGAAAAGGTATTAATAGAATTCATTAGCGGCTAGAATACAAGAAGTTTAAAATAAAAATTGATAATATATATCTATATAAAAATAAAAACTACCATTTATACTGTAAGTTCTGAATAAGTTTAGGCGAATATTTCCCTCATGTATAAAAAATCCCATTAGAGGAGTGCAATTCTCGGAAAATTACAGCGGTAATTGCACTGTAGAAACCGAAAGAGCACAGCGATAATTGCATCGTACGTATCTATGGTAATTCCATTGAAAATTTGACAGCGACAATTTATAAATAACGTCAAAGTCTAGTGAATATATAGGTATTATTAAAAATGTCTCGTTTCGGATTTAAAAAAAATCGTTTTTTTTGCATCTCTGTACTTTGTTTACAGTTACATGTACGTTTTTGTATTAAAAAAAGAATAAAAATGTATTTTTTTAAAACCATGTCCTAATTCGGGAAATATTCCCCCGAATTACACTCGTGCATCAAAATAACCAGAAAATTTTGCATTCGAGCGTGTTGTCTTAGAAAAACTGCATTCGGTCATTTTCATATTTTGCAAAAAGAGCCCTCCACCTTCGGTGTCGGGCTCTTTCTCCAAAATATGAAAATGAACTCATGCAGTTTTTAGACAACACGCTGTCATGCAAAATTATCGGTAATTTTGGTGCACTTGTGCAATTACTTCCGAAAATAAGCGAAAAATTATACGTATTGGAACGTATGTCTCTTGTACTCTTATGCGATACTCTACTATATACCCCTCTTATACTAACCCTACTATTTTTATTTTCAAATGTATCTTTTATCTTGGACCTAAGACTTGATACATTTTTCAAAGTGTATTATAATACCTGATCACTAAATGTATTAAAACATACTTACCTTTTATCTTTCGACAAAGAACATAATGTAGACAAACCATCAAAACAACTAACGCTTTTCTGGTCACAGTTTATTACTCTTTTACAAGTAAAGAATGAGTTAACTGAAAAGGTAAAAAAAAATGTTTGACAAAATCTAAGCAACGGCGCGGGGCCGCCCTTTATCCTTGCGACTTTTTCTTTCCTGAAAAAGACTGCGAAAGTGCGGTGTTTTTTTGGGAATTCGACAACTCAAAATATATAATAAATTAATTTTTTCTTCAAACGTCATAGTACGGGAGGCCACGACCAAAACCCTTGATTATCGCTATCCGTTTAAAACCATAAAAAATAGATAAAACACACTAAACTATGAATTTTTGCCTTATCAACTAGTGTCCGGAAACGGTGCGTTTTAATGGGGCGCCATTTCTGCTTTGCAAAAAATTAAGATGACAAAAATTTATTGCTATCCGTCTGGTTATTGGATAAATCAATTAATATAAGTTCATATTGTAATAAAAAATTTTATATCAGACATCTGCGGTGTTGCACTTTTGTAATATGATAACCGGAAGTTGTATACACATCGGACCTTATAAATTTATCGCTGTCCGATTGAAATATTTTTTAACATACTTGTTTGAGTGACTTTATTAGGAAAATAATGTTTTCAGACAGTTTCAATGGTGCGAAAGCAAAAAAAAAGGTATTAAATAAAATTTTTGACGGACCTGTCTCACAGCCGGTGATGCTGGTAGAATTTGTCGCTTGCGCGCAAACGCTAGCCTGCCAGCTGTTTATTTTACAGTTCGACAGCGAGATAACCTTGTCTTTTGGCATCATAATGATTGTAACGTATAAAAATGCTTTTGGTGACAAATATTAAAGTCATTAAATTTCCTGCTTAATGCAATGGCAATGGTCTACAAGTTTGTCTGATTCTGATTAACAGCGTGCACAGGTTAATGTGTCTGATATTAGCATTTTTGTGATGCAGAATCGTATTTCTATCATATATACCTGATTTCAGACAAACAGTGATAAGTTTCCCTCCCCCAAAATTTTTACATGTTACCCA
The DNA here is from genome assembly GCA_016904865.1 of Pissodes strobi. Classification (NCBI taxonomy): domain Eukaryota; kingdom Metazoa; phylum Arthropoda; class Insecta; order Coleoptera; family Curculionidae; genus Pissodes; species Pissodes strobi. The sequence continues at coordinate 80,104 of MU187391.1, read as the reverse complement.
TTCTCATAAAATTAAACGCACCGTGACATATTTCTGAAAATGGTCTTTTAAGTATCAATTCACCACAATTAACGAAAGAAAATAGTTTTCAGACAGATAGCAAAAAGTTTTTTTTCTTTTGTCATTTTTATTTCTTTTTTAAATTCCCCTATGTACATGCACCACTATTTTTTTCTGATATCCAAAAAAACATATTATTTACACTATTATTTAATAGCATATCGAAAAGCAGACAGTTTGCTATCAGTTTTTAGGGTCCGAATTAATAACAACTTTAAAAATTAATTAAGGGCATAAGCACCACGCAAAATGTCTGAAAATACCGGTTTTCGAATCAAAATAATAAAATTACCAAAGCCACAAAGAACTTTGCGGATAGCGATTGTCGAAAAATCTTGGTTGTGGCCTCCCGTACTATCAGTAAATCCGTCATTTCTCGACTGTGTAGGCGGCGGTGAAGTTTCGTTTTTCCTCCGCCGGAGCTTTACTTTTCACTTTTCCTCCGGCGGAGGTAAAAGTGTTGTCATAGCAACATAGATACAATACAAACACATAACAAAATAAGCGTCAACAACTCAAGATTTATTAAACTACAATTTGTATTTATCACTCAATTTGTGACTGCATTTCTAAAAATCACTAATTTAGGAACAAATTGGTTATTATTTAATCGCACTTACTCAATAACTGCTTATCAATACGGAATTAAAACGCAATCGGAGACGCAATTTTAAAAAAATAATTTTTGTTGACAGTGTCCACTGACAGCTTTATGTTACATTACTATAGCAACAACCTGTGCCTATTCACCGACACCGGTCTAAGCCGCCTTGCGAACCCACTTATCTTTAATAATAATTAGATATTATTACTATTAAAAAGAGATGTTTTTGCATTAATTGGTCGACATTTGAAGAAAAAACAGCATATTTTATGTGGAGGAAAAGTTACTTTTCATGGCTTGCTCTCTATTACCAGCCTCACTCCGTTCGGCTGTTAAACACGAGCGCGCCATGAAAAGTATCACTTTTCCTCCATATAAAATAATATACTATTTATTATATTGCAGCATAAAAAAACAAGTTGCCTACAATGCGAATATTATGAATACTATGAATGGTTTTAATATTGAGGCTTGGCTTCTGTGTAATGTCTTAAGAATGAAATTTAGTTTTGCATACTTTGTGCCTTTGTGCCTGCACAACCTGCACACCCCTAAGAACGGCCCTGACAAGAGCGGCAAAGTATTATGTGGTCCATCGTGCACAATAATAATTTATTACACCTTGTAAGGCGACAAGTATCCAATTATTATAAAACCATAATTATTACTAAACACAAGGAAGCATAAATAAAAGTTTAATATCAAAATTAAATCTCATGAAATTTCATATATTGACCATTAAAGCTAGTTAACTCAGTCATATGGTATATGGCAGATGAAGTAAGTCTGCTATATACGTAATTAATATTTATCTTTTAGCTGTTTCTCTTATGGTGTTAACTATTTATTTTATTGGTTTGCTCAGTTGTCGACGTATAGCGAGGTTTGATTTAAAGAAAAATAATGGTATTACAAAATCGCAATATACTGCAAGGTTAACCTTGCAGTATATCGCTGTCAAGAGTTTTTTCTCCATACTCTATTTTGTACGGCGACAGGCCTCCACATTGCCTACAATCACAATGCTCAGCCAGGACCATGCATGGCAAAGGTGGTGATCGCCCTTAGCTGGGAAATAATTTGACCGGCCAACCATACAAAAGAGAAAACAGTAATTTCACGTTTTAGTAGGACGTGAACATAAAAAAGACATAACTATAATGCAATCATATTACAACATATACAGCACCGAAAGAAGATACATCCTTGTTTATAATATGAAAGCCTGAAGTAATGTTCTCAAGGCATAATGTTGAGAATTATTTTTACTACTATAGTCAAATGTTAGGTCAGTAACATCTTTAACGCTGTAGAGGTATTTTAAGGAAAACCACCAAAATTATTCTTATCAATTAGTTTATGTAGGCAAGGAATTTTCAATATTTTTAATCCTTTTAACCCGACCGATGGGAGGAGCGTGAATAGTCTTCTCAAAATAACAGTATATTATGTTACCAGCAAAGTGCATAATTCAGTCATTGTAAAATAACTAGTCAATATATAGAATTTCTGGTTCTTTTAGGCAATGTTTTAAAATTAAGCTATGAATTTCATAAAACATATAGGAATTTCATAGATCGGCGAATGTACAAAATTAACGTTTAAAAAGTTTTTCCTTGAGTTAGTTTTGATTACTTTCTAATTGATGTGCTCCTGGAACGAGCGAAGAGAGCAGAGGGCCGTGCATGGCCTTTCGATATAGATGCTTGTGGTATTTCTTGAAAGTTAAACATGAAAATTATCGACTGATAATATATCCATTCATATTATTTAGTATAAAATATGTTAAGTTTTACACTCTGCCTGCCAACTGTAGGGTTTCTACAGAATATGTGTATAAAAAACACTTTTATGCATATTCAATAAAATATCTGATATCATAGTTTTTCGGTAACATGCATAATACACTGATTATCTCGCTTCCGAATATCTGATCCCTTTATCCATACCTTAATACTATTAATTATCTTCGAAACATGCTTTTTGTCACAAAATTCAAAAGTAGTTTAGAATCAGCGTCAGTTTGGCCAATATAAACACTATTGCTATCAAGGTACCTCATAAACTAAATGACTTTTTTTTTCTATTGATATTTTTGATTTAAGACGACTAAAATTGCTCCTTAACAGATTATGTCCCTTATGTGCTACTGGTATTTTATGAGACTGGAATAAATGTTTTAGTATTTCAGATAGAGCTGGCATGTAGGGAAGAGACAGGCAGTTTTGATTTCTACTTTTTGGCCCATTCCTAGGTTGGTTGGTAAACTGAGTACATGCGGTTTTAAAATAGGGTTTTTAAAAACCGATAAAATATGTAAAAATATTCACCTAAACTTGTCATGAAACAAAACTTATTTTGAAATATTGTACCTACTATTTTAGACTAGCCAGATCGGCAAAATTAATGTGGCGAGATAAAGCTCAACTATTACCTCTTAAGAGACTTTTTGCTTGTTGTAATTTACATCACGTGATATTTTGATTGTCGACGTTAATATTTAATAAAAATTTGGATCCAATTTTTCTCCAAGTCAATGGGGCTGTGTTCTGTATGTTCAGGCACAAATAAATCTTATCACACATCTATATAGCTACGCAACAGATTCCGGTATTAAAAGTGTCGCTCGCCAATTATGCAATAAACTTAAATATTTTCCTATTTAGACGCGTTTTGCCCCTCCGTGTTGCCAAGTCGCGAACTGTAGTTTACCTTTCATATCACATTATGGTATTACTCATTTTCTTGGCAATCGTATGTTAGATTAGGTCAAATTAAAGTTCATTATCAGATTCAGTGAATGGTGTGCTTGAACATGGACTAAAACTCACCTTAAATATCGGTGTAAAAGGTCATTACAAATTTTGTTAACTTATACTGTAATATCTCTTATTTGTATTAAGTAATACCTAATATTATCACGCAGGTTTTTGTTTCGAAGATCAAAGGAATTTTTGAAATGTTTATCGGCATGTCAAAGTACCAGTTAATTTTGTTTTAAACTCTACTATCAATATTATAAATTTGTTCATTTAAATTGCCGTTTCATTAATAAACTATCATACTTAATAAAAAATGTAAAAATGTATTTTTCTAAAAAAATATGTTTGTGTTAATTTGATAAATAAATATTAATAATAAAACTCGATGATTTGAGCGGGTCAAAAAGTGATCAGAAATATTGTTCGACGTGATAACTTGGCAACACCAGCCCGTTCCTAGACTACTGGTTCACCCGCTCGCGAAAGCCGGTGAACATTTTTGGCCCCGCGTAAAAAGCATTGGAAGAGGTGTTGCGTAGTAGCTATATAGATCTGTGATCTTATCTACCTGTAGAGTGTACAGCAGCTTTAAGCTCTTATATTTCAGTAACTCCTGCAGGTAGAAAGACAAATCAGCGGTGTTTTGTTGCAAATATCTTGAAATTTGTTGTCGCGAAATGAAAGTAAATTTGTAAGTAGAAGTCCATTTTTGAAGTGGAGTTGCTATTATAGCGGGTTAGAAGAAGGAGGAAGACTTTTCTCCACAAATGAAAATGCCAATCTTTAGTTTAAGAGTTATGCATTTCGATGAGTTCACTCATCATCATCAGACTCTAAAATATATTTTTGTATAATAGAAATACATTAAAATAACAAAAGTACGTCAAAATTACAATAAAAGTCAAAATTATACAGAAAATTTTAAAAAACTCACCACACACTACTTAGCCATAATGTTGTATGTTTACATAGCAAACAATGACAAAGGAAATAAATAAATTAACAAATTGGTACACGTCGCGACATCCAGTAAACACAGTTAAAACTAAGGTTTTTAAACATTGAATTAAAAGAAGGAATATATAACGGTGAAGGCGGAACATGCTCGAATTATCAATGGTCGTAGACAGAGTACTATAGTAGTAATACCCCGTATTTGGTGAAAATTAAAATACTCTAGGGCAGACTAGTTAAGAAAAGGGTAAGTTTAGAAAGAAAAAAAAAGGGGGGGGGGGGAGAAGGGTGAGAAATTAGTATTTATCAAGGAGGGTATTAATTATTTATTTATTGGAATTCGGAAGGCTGTGTGGACTTAA
>MU187391.1:47506-75352 GCA_016904865.1 Pissodes strobi | reverse complement strand
ATGCTTAGTGTAGAGGAATGTTGTTTCGCTTCCTCGGTGGACTACGAAAAGTATCCGCCCATAGCTCGTCAGGGTACCGACAACTTAACTATACACCAGCAATCAAATTATCGCCAAATGGCATGAAAACTAAGAGAATGGAAGATTATCGAGCAAAGCTCAAGGAAACAAGTCTACAGTCCTTCATTTTGAAGGCGACTGCGGGTGGTCCTCTAGTTTTAAAGGAAACACACCAACGACGAGATCCATAAAAGAGTAAAATCATAAAAGCATGCTTAGCATGAAGGACTGTAGACTTGTTTCCTTGAGCTTTGCTCGATAATCTTCCATTCTTCCATGATTCCGTTTTCTCTGAGGATAAACATGCAATGTAATGATTTACACTACATGCTGAGCCTATAAAAACAACATGAATACATTTTTAGCAATACTCATAACATGTTGCAAGCATGGGTTCGATATTTTAAATTTCAGATTTTTCTACTTTTGGTTAACTGGTGGGTATTTTTCTTGCCTTTATACAAGTAACTGAAATAAACAATTATAAGTTAACGTTTTCAAAGGAAAACGTGCTAATTTTAACCAATCCAATAAGTGTTCTGCTAATTGTTAGTAGCTCGGTAATAACTTTTCCATTTCAATGCCGATTGTGACATGTATCACGTGATTTTTTTGCTATAGGTGGTAGATATTTATTACAACCTTAGTATATAATATTACGTGCCATTGACTTGGACAAGTATTGGTAAAATAATAACATGCAACGAACTAAGAAAATGTAGGCTAATTAATACGTATTCTAAAACTAATTTATCATTTAATAATAAGAGGTATTGTAAAGGTTTCCAGCTGATACATATAATCGCAGCAAAAATTATCTACCATGATTTACAAATAGTTTGAAATAATGCCAAGAGTAAATAACTAATTTGATAATAGAAAAATAATGTAAATGTTGCAATATGCTGTGAAATTATAAGCAGTTAATTCCGGAGCGCATGTGAAATAAAAGGTCGACAGAAGGAACATAAACAACAATTTTCTACAAGCATTGTGCTAATTAGCGAATCAGTCTACAGCATATTTGCTTCCATCGCTAGGTAAAGAAAAATAAGTTAATTGTACTTTGATGGCATAGAAATCCAGAAAACGATGTTTTACATATTATGAGGAAGAAAAATTAACATGGGTACAAAGAAGGTGTAATCAAGACAATGTGGAATTGAATGGCCAAATAAATACAAGAATTACAGATTTCTAATTCGAGAGCTGCTCCCGATGCCAAACGAAAGGAACTACAGAGTAACCCCACAAAAAGAAAGATGAGTTCCTTAGAATTAGCCGGCGAAGAGTATAGAAATATTATTATTATATATGTTATAAATTGCTGCACATGAAGTTGGTTGGAGAGGTAGTGAAGGAGTAACGGCATCGATAAAATTCTTTAAGACAGAAGTCAACAATATGGGTTTACCTACTTACAGACAGACTATAATAATATCCTAATTTACGAAAATGACGCAAGGGGGATCCAAAAAGTTGGCTAACAGCAAATGATTGAAAGAAAATGCAGACAATCTTCAGCTATATCCTGTTCGTTTATTCAAAAAAATAATAGAAAAGAGAGGAGATTCAATAAATATTAATAGACTGTTTTTAACTTCCGATCCAAATTATAACCTTTCAAATTCAAAGGGTTGGTATAAAAATTCACCTGTTGGAAGAAATATAATATCTAGATGGTTTAAAATGGGAGCCACCTAAATAGGTATAGATACCAAAAAAACTAAAAGTTACCAACCATTTGACCTGAGTAAGACGGTAGTCTCTAATTTGGCGAAACAAGGCGTTGCAGAACAAAAATTAATTAAAAATACTGGGCACAGCAATCCTTAGTCAATTCAATCGTATTTAAAAATCATAAAAAAAAACTGAGAAAAAATATACCCATTGATAATGTAGCAGAAAATAACGAGCTAGTTGCACGGCCGATATTAACTCGAACCATTCTGCAACGATTGCAAACTGAGAAGTACGAGATACTTCCACACATCCGCACGAGTGGATCGCCGTAGTTAAACATCTGTTATTTCACATTTGGATATATAACGTCACATATATTCCCAACTCGACACGATGCGACGTGCCGTTGGCCGAATGTATAGGTACAGTAAGGTTAGTGGTATAGTTGTCAGAGCGTTTGCTTGTAATACAGGCGGCTCGGGTTCGATTCCCGTCGGTGGCAAAACATGCTTACTGTTTTTTTTAAAGGTTATATTTATCTCTTTTCTTTATATCTGTGTTAGTTATGACTACGATACTTGCCCTGCTAAAGGGAGGTTTATTCTTTTCGTGTATGAGTATGTTCCTTAACGGCTTAACCGACTTTAATGAGCAAAAATCTCGTCGAAAATTAGTTTCGCATGTGTTATGGTAGTGAAATAAAATAATACAAATCCAAAGCTCCCATTACCTCATAAGTATTTATCTATACTCTGCACACTCGGCGACGTTTTTGAAAATACCGCCAATTTTCGAGTAACGTCATTAAACCAAATGTAAAATAATTTGACAGATGATGGGGTTGATTTTACTTTATAATAAATTTTTAGCGAATAGGTACTTACTTTTTTTCAGCACTTACTCAGTAATAAAATTGAAATTTAATCATCCACCCACTTTAGTTGTAAGAAATTGTTAAAAGTTGATTAAATAGGGTTTACTACATGTTACTGAGTTCAATTTTGTTTACTAAAGTTGGTAAAGTTATGTTTTTAACTAATAATTTTCTTTCGACAACTGATTTACAATAAAATTCAAATATCAGTAGCAATTTTTGATCCATCTACTTTAGTTTGTTAATTAAATTTTACTTACTAAAAGTGGTGGAAGTATGTGTTTTTAATTATTAAGTTTTCGTTTGGCAACTGATTTAAAATAAAATTTTAATTTCAGTAGTACCTTAGACCATTTACCGTGGTCTTAGAGTAGTACCTAGTTTTTGATCCACCCATTTTAGTTGTATAAAACTGTTAAAAGTGGATTAAATATTGTTTACTACATGCTGTTGAGTTAAATTTTATTTACTAAAATTAGTGGAAGTATATGATTTTAAGCAATAGTTTTCTTTCGGCAACTAATTTACCATAACAATCACATATCATGAATCGGCCACAACTATAATATTGAACATATTTACTATTCAAATATCGGTAGTATTTTTTGATCTACTCACTTTAGTTTTTCAAAATTATTAAAAGTAGATTAAATATGGTCCATTTCATAGTTTTGAGTTAAATTTGACTTACCAACATTGAAGCAAATATATTTCTTTTAGTTTAGTGAATAACAGAGTCCTTTCAGCAATTGATTAACAATAAAATTCAAATATCTTTTGATCCACCTACTTTAGTTGTGTGAAATTATTTTAGATATATTATAGGTAGTTTATTTTATGTTTTTGGGTTAAATTTGATTTACCAAAAATTGCAGGAACTATATTTGTTTTTAGCAAATGAGAGTTTCTGCTCTTTAAGCGAACCAAATAATAATAGTAATATTGTTTATTGGAGATAGGTGGCCATGGCTATTATAGGACAGATACATCACGAACGTGATTATTGTACCTTCTCTGTTTTTTCTACAAAATCATTGTCAGATGTTAATAAGTTCCAGCAGATTATATTAAAACAATGAAATGTTTTAAAAATTACGAAGTTTGTTCATCTTGCAACGAATTAAGTCACATGGAAATGTTCCATTCGAGACTACCATATTTAGTGGAATTAATTGAATATTGTTTACTAGAATTGCTAAATGTGGCAAACCGTTAAGGCTTATTCAAGAAAATCCAAGAAAAGCTCTTCCAAACGTCTTTAAAATTTAACAAAATTGACAAGAATAAAATGAACAAAGTGACTTTTTTCTTTGAGGCTATTTAAAGTCGGTAGTTTATAAAACCACTCTCCAAAATATAGAAGATTTACAAAACAGCATTACAGCAGCGTGTAGGGCTATATTCAGAGATTATATTTCAAAATGCACGTCAAGAATTTGTATAGCGTTTGTATTATTATTTAGAAGTCAATGGTGAACACTTTGCACATATCATTAGATAAGCTTTAATGAACCATTCGTGTTCACTTTTTCATTTTTACTCTTAGTTGTTACAAAAACAATGTAAGCTTCAGTTATCAAAATTATTTTTTTCATTCGAAATAATTATAATATATGTACAGGGTGTCCCAAATTCGAGCCTCATCATTGGGATCTCGGAAACTAGACGAGATACGAGGTCGGTTAAATGGAGGCAAAGTTGCGCAATTTGATGCTGATTACAATGCCACCTTAAAAGTTAAAAAATCCGAATACTTCCGAAGATATTTAGAAAAAAAACGAATATTCGCGATTTCATTTTTATTTTTTATGACTCGATTTGAATAGATATAACAAAATAAATTTCATATTCTTATTGCTACTTTTTCTGTTCTACAAGATGGTGTTATCATATTTTTAAACCGACGTTTCGTCTTTGAGCTGCCATCATCAACTTTGGTTTTTTAAATAGGGCCCTGGATTTTTTGTTACGGATTTTAAGAGCATCTAAATTCCCAAAGTCAATGATGTATCGCACTTATTCGAAAAATTCATATTAATAGCATTTTCCATAAGACCTCATGTGTTAGAGAGAGACAGAAAACATATTTTTGGTAAGATATTACCAGGAAATCATTTAAATGATTTTGTCGAATAAGTGCGATACATCATTGGTTTTGGGACATTAGAAGCTCTTAAAGTCCGTAATAAAAAATCCAGGGCCGTATTTAAAAAAACAAAGTTGATTATAGCAGCTCAAAGACGAAACGTCGGTTTGAAAATCTGATAACACCATCTTGTAGAACAGAAAAAGTAGCAATGAGAATATGAAATTTATTTTGTAATATCTATCCAAATAGAGCCATAAAAAAATAAAAATGGAATCGCGAATATTCGGTTTTTTCTAAATATCTTCGGAAGTATTCGGATTTTTTGAACTTTTAAGGTGGCATTTTAATCAGCATCAAATTGCGCAACTTTGCCTCAATTTAACCGACCTCGTATCTCTTCTAGTTTCCGAGATCCCAATGATGAGGCTCGAATTTGGGACACCCTGTACATACACGTATCGGAACTATTTTTATACAGGTTCCTTGATATTATAAGGTACCAAACGAAAATGGCCTCTTAGTTTCGTAACAAGTAATTATTTTTTTAAATCCTGAATTTAAATATTACAATGGGTGTTATTCTAAAACGGTGAGGTCCAATTTAAAAAATGGGTCATCTAAATGTACTTACAGCGTGTTCACCCATAATGTCCCCCCCTTTAACTTTGGTAATTTTTAAGCTACAAAAAAAATAAAAAACAAAATTGTAAGGTTTTTAATGTAGTTTTTGCACACGTTAAGGAAAAAACAAAAAATTGTACAGTATACAGGGTAGATCAAAAAGAAACATTTTTTTAAATCTAGCCCCCATTTTTTATTCGATTTTTCGATTCTACGTACAATTCTAAGGATTTTTAATGTAACACACTATATGCCTATTCCTAATACTTTAAGAGTTATTGACAGTTGAATTCGCTATTTTGTTTGTTCTTTTATTTTTTTTATGGCAACAGCCACCTAAGAATATAACTTTTTGTTTAGCTTTTGAAGTCATTTAGGTGTAAATATTGAGTTTCCTCAATTCGACCTCATTGCTTCGAGTAGTGATTTTGTATCTTCTGTTTTAAAAATGATTAAAGAATTATTATTATAATTAAATAAATAGCGAGTTCAACTGTCAATAACTCCTAAAGTATTAGGAATAGGCATATAGTGTGATATATTAAAAATCCTTAGAATTTTAGGTAGAATCGAAAAATCGAATAAAAAATGGGGGCTAGATTTTAAAAAATGGTTCTTTTTGATCTACCCTGTATACTATCCAATTTTTTGCATTTTTGTTTACGTGTGCAAAAACTACTTAAAAAACCCTACAATTTTGTTTTTTAATTTTTTTTGTAGCTTAAAAATTAACAAAGTTAATGGGGGGGGGACATTATGGGTGAACACCCTGTACAGAATTAGAAGCACTTTAAAATGGTGTATTACTCGACCCTCCTTCTCATTTAAGAATTTTGGGGTGGTAGCCCTGGGGGTTAAGGGGTTGAAGGAACGCCATCCCATTTTTCGAAAAAAACATTCCCCACAATAAATTTGTTGACGTGTTTCGGGGAATTTTGCAAATATGTCTCTTTACGCAGAAAACGTGGGTGGTAGGTTTTAAAATGAACATTCTGTATATAAAATATGCAGAGAAAGTAGTACCTATTATTGTAATCGCCAAGCCACAAAACTAAAAATTAAATGTCTATACCAAATGTAAAAGTAAAATATAAAAGAAAATTAAATATGAATTAAAGAGTAATTTAAGCATAAGTACGAAAATAGAAGATAATCTATATTTCATTGAAGCATAATCTATACCTATTTAACAATAATATGTTACTCTATTCTTCATTCAATAGAAGACCAACTCCAATGTTATTGATGTCAAAACGACACGAAGTTTTAAAGCATGCAATAAGACTACTTAGATTTCAAGCATGTGAAAAGCCTCACAATACAAAGTTAAATATACTTGTGGAATCAGAAGTTGAGCATGGTCTTGAAATGATATAATTCATCTTTAAATCAATGCAGCCTAATAATATGAAATCTAACTTAGGAGAACAAATAAAATCCAAACTAACTAAACATTAATGAAAATCAAAATCAAATCATTTATTATTCAAAAGACATATAGTGTATGGAGTTCGTCAATAAAAACAGTAAATGCACACCAACATATATATGGTACATGTTAAAAAAGAAATACACTAAAATAATCAATCTAGGTCACATAAAAATATGTCAATAGTAACATTTTTCCAGCAAAACAATTTAAAATGTTTTTTAAACATAGAAACCCTACTGCTTTTTTTAATTTTATTTGGTAATTTATTAAACATTTTTAGACCTATCCACATATAAAAAGTTTACTATACCTACATTAAGAAAACTTGACAATATTACGGGTTCCATAACTATGAAAATGTCCATTTTAACAAACTTGTTTATATTTCTAAACACAAACAAACATACATACTTCAAAAAATATACATAAGGCACAGTTTAAATTTAAAATTTGTTAAAAAGTGGCTTGCAGGAAGTTGTGGATGGTACACCCGCAATGTATCTCAAAATTCGATAGGATATAAATACTCTAGCAGTATGAGGCGACGTGCCTCAAAACTGGACGCCATCCAGGATCCGAGAGTAGACAAATGATGATAAATGCTAACAAGTTGCTGGAACTCCATTACCAACCAAAGGTTTCTGAAAACATAAAAAAAACTATTTAGTGATTAGTTTCTATAGTGAAATTCTCATGAGAGGGTATCATTCAACTGAATACCAAGGAATTGTATCGAATTTTCGAATTTGAGTTGATTATTGGAGGAATATAAGTCCAAATTTAGGTTTAACCGTGTTTGACAAGTATGAAATACCATATAACCAGTTTTTTAGGTATTTAGAAAGAGTGCGTTAAAAGTAAACTATTCGTTTACCTAATTCTTGTAATGCTTTATTAGCTGTAATTTCGATAGTATAGTGACTTCCCCTGATGACAGCAGACGTGTCATCAGCATACATTGTTAAGCTACTGGTAGGGATAAACAACTAATTTTTGAATTGCTTAAAACCGTAAAGATGTGGGTGGCTATTATCTGCATAATAAACCACAATCAATTAGTGGACTGTATTAAAATAAGGTGGTGGGGTTTTACACAAAGGTTGTCAGTTAAAATGGTAGGTAGATTAGTTATTAAGTACTTTAATAATGTAATTATGTATTTGCAATTGATATAAAAAATATGTACAATTTTTAAATACTACTATCACGCATTCACTCATTAATTCCCATAAGCCTAGATATATAACAAGTTACTTATTACCGTAGGCGTATAAAATATAACTATGCTTATTACTAAGTATCAACTAAAAAAGTCTTAATTCTTTATTTTCAAAATGAAACGTTTGTTATTAAAGTTTCAACTTTGCTTTCACTCTACAAATACCTTGCGATGTAAGCCTTCGTCTATTTTCTACTGTTATTTTACACACGGGTAGCCTATTAAACTTTATACCTTGGATTCCATTTGCTGGTATTGGAATGGATTTCTCTACCGCTAATTTCCAGGCGCGATCTTCTTCACGAAATACTCTACGATTCTGTATTGTCTCAGAATTGCGCTTTAACGCCCAAAAGAGTACTTTGTCCAAGCTTGGACAAAAAGAACAGAGGGACAACACATATTCTCTAATATCTGCGCCAACAAAACTAGAAACGGGCCTGAAAGGATTGACCTTTGACCTGAGGGAGCTACAGCACGTTTTAGTGCTTTTCGAGTGAACACTTGAACTACACTAGAGAGCGGTAACTGGACGGATCTAGTATTCTTGAGTGGTTCTAAGGCACTGAAATATAAATTTACCTACGCGACGGCGCGGCAAACTGAATGTCGGCTGAAAGAGTCAGAAATTCACGGAATGCATTTTGAGAGGGTGAAATCATGTTCTTTCTTTCTTTGACATATTGTTGTTTACACAACACTGACTGAGACAAAGATATATTAAATTGAGAACGATTAAGAACAATTTGTTTGACGGAATGACATTTTCCTTTCTAGAGAGTATGGCATATAATGAAATTTGTTAAACCGACAAACCAGGTGCGGACTAAATGCACACATTTACTGTGTACCTGGGGTTAAATAAATATATTCAGAGTTTAATTATGGTTCATTCTTACTACATACATACAGGGTGTTTTCACCAAACTATACGGTGAAAAACGAAAGCTAGACACATGCTGGGCTGTTTCGCCAACAGCTGCTATGTACCAGGTCTAAGGGTAAATGATTAACAAAAAGAAGAAACAAAACAGGACTCAAAACGGAACTCTGCAGCACACCCATCCAAACATCAAGATTATTTGAAGGAGCAACGCCCGATGAACCCGCAGGGCTTCCTTTTATCTCAACATATTGCTTACGCACTCGCAAATAATAAGAGGACCAGTCCAACCTCTCTTATACCATACGACTTCACCCTGAAAAGAAGAGCATTATGTCAGACACAAACACAAGATTCCAAAAAATCCCAAAATGGCGCTCGCCCGCCTCATGAGTCTCTATAATCTCAGTGAGAAAGGACAAAACAGCCGATGTAGTTGATCTGTGGGATACAAATCTATGTGGTCTTGTTCTTCATATTTCATTTTGAACTAGATAAGAGAGCAACCTGTCAAGCATTGGATATTGAAAGATCTTAGAGAAACATGAGGTCAGAGCACTCAGACGATATTTTTCTAGCAACATAGGGTTACCTTTTTTTCTAAATAGGAATCACATTCCAAAGCTTCAGATGATCCGGAAAAATTCCTGCTAAAAACGAATTATTAATGCGAGGGGATAGAGGTCCAATACAATTTCCAGATGTATTTTTAAATATGTTTAAAGGTACTGCATCAGGTCCAATGTACCTCCATTTTTTATTTTGTTCCAAATTATGCTCAGAATTTCATGTTCACTAAATGACCGAATATTCATACTATTCACAAATCCAGGCCGCTGACTGACGTTATGAAAGTAACCACCTCCAGCAGCTATCAATTATATTATTTACTATATGTTTAGGAGTTTCTACAATGAAGTTGGTAAAACGATTTGCAATAGATACTGGTTCCACCAGCAAATTGCCATCCTCTAAGACATGCATATTGGAAGAAGAACGTCCGTTATTATTAGGCTCGGAGGCAACCAACCACATTGCCTTGGAGGCTTTCCGAATTTAATTTTTTTGTTTGTAATATGTTATTCTAGTGTTATGTACTAAATGTCTATGCCTGTCGCCCTCAAGCCTGTAGATTGCAATCTAGGAATGTCACTCCACTGTCGATGTAATGATCTAAGACATTTACTTGATTCCCTTCTTTCATCGGTCACCCATGACATTCTAGTAGGATTTGAATGAGACACTCTTAAAGGAAAGCAACTATTAAAATGATACATATATGGAATGAAAAGATTCAAATTGTTCCTTAAAGGTATTCTCAGCACAGACCCCAAACCAGTCCTAATGACCAAAGGCCAAAGTAAAACCACCAAGATTACAGTCACTAGAAGTTGTATTGATTCTCTTGGTCTCATTAAGTACAATTTCATCAACGCCTGGATAAAAAAGTGCAGTTCCAAAATCAGAAAATGTGTTGTTTCCCACCACCGCTTCATGACAGCAGTGTTCCAGATTAGTAAAAATTAAGTCAAGGGTAGTAGCACTAGTAGAACCAATACGAGTTGGTGCGTTAATGTAACCTTATTTTTTAAATTGAAAGCCAACGACATGTTCATAAACACCTCATTCTCCGACCCAGAAAGTGAGTATAAATTAAATTCGCCTAGCAGAACCATACCACAATGAATAGTTTCGGCGGTAGGATCCTTGTGAAACATCGTTGAATAATAATACTAGGGACAATTAGTACACTGCTTTTAGATGTTTCAAAATAATTTAATGAGATACTTTTCTCTACATTATGTTTCGGCTTGATTAGGCCTTCATCAACATATATAGAGAAAAATATCTCACTAAATTATTTTTAAACATCTAAAAGCAGTCTATTAATTATCCCTAGTGTTATTATTGAACAACACCACGATTAAGTTTATTAAATGTTTTTATCATAGAATTTAAATTCATTTCTAAATAAGTCAGGTAACATGTAAATGTTAAAATTGATTTATTTGTCTCACAGGGCCACTTTATACAGCACCCTTCAAAATGCTTGTCTAAAAGAAATTCGACTACATCATCGATTGGAGTTGTTATGTGTCCACGACAGTAGGATGCCCTTAAAGAATATTCTTCAATTGCAAGATTATTTATATTTTGTTTCCGTAATATACTATAATTTAAATTTTTGTTGACAGTGATTCATAGATATACAGGGTGTCCGGAAATAGCATCGCCAAATTACAGAGGGTGATTCTACATAAAAAACATGAACATTTTTTCATATGAACATGGGTACGAAAATGCATAGTTTCCAAGATACAGGGTGTCAAACTTTTTATAAAAAATCAGTTTTTTGTTAATATCATAAATATGATTTTACTGATTTTGTTGAAATTTGGCAGGGTTATTTGTAGTAATAAGGGGCTCATTTAGCCTTAATTAGATTAAAAATATAAAGTCGAGTGGCGTCCCGGAGGGCATCATACCGAATATTATTGACAAAAAAAGTGTGCGCCACTGACTTTTTCAAACATTTAATATTTTTTTCGTTTTAAGCAATTAAAAATAAAATATTTTTGACTCTTGAGATGTTTTCGTATCTTGCGTCGTTTTCGATTAAAAAAGTAAAAACCGGTTTATTACATTTCCAAACTTTTTTGATAAAATCGATATTTTTATTTATATCTTAAATATGCTTTCACCGATTTTGTTGAAATTTAATAGGGTTATCTGTGGTAACAGGCGGCTCATTTAGCGTTTATTAGATTAAAAATATAATGTCCAGTGGCGTCTCTGGGGGCATCATACCGAATATTATTGACAAAGAAATGTGCGCCATTAACTCTTTTAAACATTTTATATCTTTTTCATATTAAGCAACTAAAAATACAACATTTTTGTTTCTTAAATTGTTTTCGTATCTTGCTTCGTTTTTGAGAAAAAAATAAAACCAGTTTATTACAGCGTTTGATGTAGAATTTGGTGCCCTAAAGAAATGTAGTAAACTGGTTTTTATTTTTTTTCTCGAAAACGAAGCGAGATACGACAACAATTCAAGAAACAAAATTGTTGTATTTTTAGCTGCTTAATACGAAAAGAATATAAAATGTTTAAAAGAGTCAGTGGCGCACATTTCTTTGTCAATAATATTCCGTATGATGCCTCCGGGACGCCACTGGACATTATATTTTTAATCTAATTAAGGCTAAATGAGCCGCCTATTACTACAGACAACACTATTAAATTTCAACAAAATCGGTAAAAGTATATTTAAGATATAAATAAAAATATCGATTTTATCAAAAAAGGTTGGAAATGTAATAAACTGGTTTTTACTTTTTTTATCGAAAACGAAGCAAGATACGAAAACAACTCAAGAATCAAAAATATTGTATTTTTAGTTGCTTAATACGAAAAAAATATAAAATGTTTGAAAAAGTCAGCGGCGCACACTTTTTTTTATCAATAATATTCGGTACGATGCTCTCCGGGACGCCATTGGATTTTATATTTTTAATCTAATTAAGGCTAAATGAGCCCCTTATTACTACAGATAACCCTGTCAAATTTCAACAAAATCAGTAAAATCATATTTAAGATATTAACAAAAAACTGATTTTTTATAAAAAGTTTGACACCCTGTATCTTGGAAACTATGCATTTTCGGACCCATGTTCATATGAAAAAATGTTCATGATTTCTTATGTAGAATCACCATCTGAAATTTGGCGATGTTATTTCCGGACACCCTGTATAATTGGCCTTGTTAGGAGTAAAGCCTACAATATTCAACAGAAGAACATCATATCACTTGCGCTTTTGTTCCCCAAAATTGCCCAAACAAGCGGTTTTTCCGTTGTTTAGCAAAAATCACAACATGTTGCAACATGCTGTTAGATATTTTCAGTCTATAGCTTTTTCTACCTTGTGTTAGCTGGTTATTTTTGTTGCTTTAAAATAAGTAAGTTATATGCTAGCGCTTTCAAAGCGATGCGAACCATTTCTACTAATTTTACGATCCTTTATGCTAAAAATAAAATTTATTATTATAATACTACCCACTATGTGAATAATACTTTGAAATAATTTTTAATTCAATACAGGCGTTCATTGTTCTGGTAATCGTTAATCCCTCGGTAATAACTTTTTCCAGTTCAATGTCAGTTGCATCAAGTAGCACGTAATTTTTTGCTAAAGGTAGTAGATATTTATTCAAACTTAAGGAGCTAATACATATAATGGCAGTAAAACATATGTATCATAACTTTATAGCAATGTAAAATAATGCGTAGAGCATATAACTAATTTGATAACATAAATATAATGAATTAATGTTAGAATAAGCTGTGGAATTATAAGCAGTTAATTCCTGGACGCATGTGAAATAGAATGAAGATGGATAGGAGCAAGGTACATTATTTTTAGCAATAGGTGAGCCAAGTGGTGAAACATTCCACAACATATTTGCTTCCATCGCTAGATAAATAATATTTACTTACAGGGGAATTTGAATTTTGAAGCTGAAAAAATAGGGAAAGAGCTTTAGGACTTTCATTGCTGGTTTTATTAATTCGTACTTTGGAAACGATATTTTAGAAGCAGCTCCCAAAGCGGGACCCTTCTCGCTTCACTCTAAATTATAAAATATTTTTAACTCTAAAATTGGATTCTTCGAATATAGGAAACTATAAATTATTTTTCCCACTCTTCTCTCATATCCTTCCAATTCTAGGAATTAGCAGCCAAATTGGATGCACTAACCCAAACTAACCCCGAAGACAAAATAACCAATTGAGCCTTTAATTTAACCCTTGCTCTGTTCTATTCGCTAAAGAAAATTATTTTACACACCAAGTATAATGCTTAAAATTAACTCATATCATAAATCTTGTACATACACTAAAAAATTCCAAGGACAACTTTTTATATGCGATATTTTAATTTGTTTATTGGGTTGGCGACCCAAGCCTGACAAAAAAAAAGATGGACGAATGTTTCATCAAATTACTGAGGAACTGTTGAAGCTATATAGCGTTATTCGGGCCTTAGAATGTTGGTGGCATCACCACACCTTCGGAAAATTATCCCTTTGAAATCTGACCTTAGAATTGCGTAAGTTTCGAAACATTCCTTGTATATGTAAGCTCCATCACTGGTGAAACTGAAGGATCAATCTTCTACGCGAAAAATCTATATTTCCTCTAAAAGCACCCACAAATATATCGATGACCCCTTTCAGTGGCAGAGTGACAATTCTACATTTATGTTGTGAATCCTTTCACAATGAAGCTGATTAATTAGTTTTCTATTTCTAGTTTTGCCACCTTAAACCTTGAGAAACTACATTGTGGATAATGTTCTTGTGAAAGGATACATAAAATGGAAAACCTCTAACTCAAGTCAAACTTGAGAAAATTGCAAAAAACTCTCGTTTAGAATTCGATGATAACCGCAGGAAAGTTGGGGTACAACTTGAAGATTTTGAGGATAGTGAAACTGAATACTAACCATCAAACAATCGTACCAGTAACGATATTAGTTTTCTTGCTGCAAGGAAAGGTATATAAACAAAAACCTGATGTTATGAAAATAGTTACTTACACGAACATCAACCTAATATAAACATTGGATCAAAATGAAGTTATTGTTCAAATTGACGAGACATTTCGATCCCACGTAAGACATGCAGGAAAACATTAGCGTTGGGAATCAAAACTGATTTGTCTGTTAACCCAAACTAAATATAACCTGTTAAACGGTTAGTGGGTTTTCGGTTAATCGGACTTCAAGTAATTTGATCAGGCGGTGTTCGGTTAACCAATTTATTCTTTACCGATATGCTATAAGTATAAATAATTAAAAAGCCCTATAAACAGATCATAGAACTTCTCGCAGTTAAACGTGGATCTCTAAATAATTCGCATGCAAATTTTATTTTTATTCCGCCTTTATAATAATATGAGCCAAATTGGTATACCGAGAATTTGGTTTCCGTTTGTCGATCAAAAACACAAAAATAGGAGAAGCGGTGATATTTTAATTTGATTATATCTTTATAGTATCCTGCTTGATATACAAGTTTACGTGCTTCGTCGAGGTTCTGGTGTTAAAGGATGTTCTTCTGTATATTTGAATCAAGACAAACCAAATTTGAAATAGGAAAATAATTAGGCGGTTTATTGCGGTAGTTGAATTATCATTTAACGTTAAGGGGCTTACTACTTCGATCCACTCAAAAGTGCGTTATATTCAACTGGTAATAATTTAGTTTAATATATTAGAAATATATAACAACCGTTTTCAATATGGTCCACATTCGCGGAAGGGCACCTACCTCATGTTTAATTATTGTCTTATAACAATGTAATAATATGTGCTAGGCGGGAAGATACTCCTTTTTAAAAATAATATACCTCATATGTGTTACTGATTTTTTGTATATGTATGATTACCTGAATAATAGGTGTATATTTTTTCTATATTTCAGGCACCTGTGCCCTATGGTCCATGGAAAGGTACCTTAAATGCTACTAAAGTTCATGCGATATGTCCTCAAAGAGATATTTATAGAAGGTCTGAAATATTTGAAGGAGAAGAAGATTGTCTGTACTTAAATGTTTATACTCCAACGGTAAGTACCATGATTGTTTTTTTACGAAATGGCAAAAATAGCAAGTTCTAGACATGTAGATGACTAGTCTGCCTGCTTATATTTTTTAAATAATGTGGAGGATTCAAGAGATTTATTATTTGTTCTTTAAATCAAACATTTTATATTAAACTTGCTTCAATCTATATGATTTATTTCTACAAATACTAATAGCATTAAATGCATGAGATGGATTCAAAAACCTGAATATAGTTTTTCAATATGTATTTGGAAGTACCAGCCGTTTTAGTGAATAAACGGCATATTGAACACACAAGTAAAATTAGGTTAGTAACGTGTCAAGCCAAATGGCTGACATCTAACCCATTATTCTAGGGCATGGAGTAACTTAATATTGCATATAAACCGTAGCGGTGAATAATCACAATTGCTATTTAATTTTATAGTTACAAAAACGGAATTTTATTCACAATATCGAAACAGAATTACTGCACTAGACGCGCGTTTCGTCAACCATATTAGCACCATCAGGATATTATTAAAATTAAATTAAAAAGCTACCTAACTCTCTTTTATACTAAATGATTGCTTAATCAAGCGGAACCAATTCTGAAATCCCACTAGTCATGCTCGATCAACCAATATAATGGACTATACGGAATAGGCCCTCTTACTCTATTTAAACTATTCATACATTTAATAATTTCCGTACTTTCATATGCGTCTAATAATCTCCTATCAGTTATGTTATGAATTAATTTTATATTTTTAATTGTTATTCTATGATTATTACCAAAAGCATGCTCGGCAGCACTTGATTTTTCTGCTCCACCATACTTTAAATAAGCTATGTGTTCCTTGAATCTCGTTTGTATAGATCTTCTAGTTTGCCCAACATATTTTTGGTTACAATCCATGCATCCATCATATATTCCACTTCTTTCTAATATTTCAATTTTGTCCTTTGGACCACCTAATAATAATTTCTTAATCTTAAACTGAGTTTGGTAAACTAATTTGAAATCTACTTCCTTTAAGCCTTTTTGAAGTCCTCTAGTATACTGAGGAATATATGTTATCGATACATATTTTGTATTTTCATCGTGATTGACGAAAGAAGTGGTATCAGGAATGGTCTTTCTAAACAAATGCCTATTATTAGTCTATTTATTAAGTTAGTATTGAAACCATTAATTTTCGCTATATTCTTAATTGTCTCTTTTTCATTATTGAATCCTTCTCTGCTGAGAGGAAAGTTAACCATACGGTGTACTAGAAAATGAAAGCTGGCTATTTTCAGTTGGTCGCAGTGGAATGAGTCATTAGGAATATATCGGTTAGTGACAGTACTTTTTCTATAAATATCAAATTCTAGTGTGTTATTATCGTTCCTAATAATTAAAGTATCCAAAATTGGAAGTTGACCATAGTTCTCGACTTCATTAGTAAATTTATTGATGGGGAAACGGTTGTTTAATTTGGTTACAATATCTTCGATATTAGCGGTTTTTTTATAGAAAATCGCGAAAATGTCATTTACATACCTGTCCCGTACCCTTGGAAAATATTCTAACTTTTGACTGATTTCATTTTTAATAATTTTGTCAATGAAATATGAAGAATTTAGTACTCCTGAATTCTGTTGTTTTATAGGTAAATTTTCAAACTGGTTTGCTAGCCACTTGATTATATTATAAGTTGGCGATCCTATTGCCGGGAATATGAGACGCATTGCCTTCCCAGGTTTATAAATTTTGGGAAGACAATATAGTTTCGGCATAGTAGGATAGCTCACAGATAATTTGTATTTAATTTGATCAAAAATAAGGTTGCTACATTTCTTCAAAGTGTTTTTAACTTGTGTTGCCATCTTAAATAATGGATTCCTTGAGATTTTGTTGTAGGGCTTGGATACGATTAAATTATCCACTCGTTGAAAATATTCGCGTTTGTCTAATATAACAACCCTATTACTTTTGTCAGCTTTTAGATAGAAAACATCTTTCTCTTTTAATCTCTTGATCATACTTTTTCCTTTTTCAGAACGAAAGTCAACATTATTATTAATTACATTTTTTGAGATCTGATTCCTGCATGCCCTCTAACAAATCCTTTAGTACAGTCAGGAAGATGTTGAATATTGTTTTCTATATTACCTACAATATCAAGTAAATTATCCTTTGGTGGAGGCAATGCAAAATTCAGACCCTTATTTAAAGGATCTAATTCATCTTTTTCAAAAGATTGAGAAGATAGGTTTTCCACAATGTTTACGACTTCCTGAGAACTATCAGACTTAGGATTCATTTTAAAAGATTTTATTTACTTTTACCTGTGGGTCTGTCTGTCTGTCTGTCTGGAATCAAATCTTGCAAGCTGAATTAGAACTACTTCCAAATGTCCGATTGACTTGAAATTTGGTACACGTTTATAGTTCCGCAGACAATAAAATACTATAATGTTGTTAAGTTTACACCTTCCCCCTTTCAAGGACAGGGGAGGGGGCACTACTTAAAGTATGTCCGATTTCATTTAAAATTGGTATATGGGGGATTTGGGGACAAAGTTCATATTCCTTATCAGATTTGAAAAATTAAAAATGAAGGATTGAACATGTCCGATTTTGGGTTAAATTTTGCAAGTCAATTTTAGCTGACTTCTACATATCCAATTGGCTTCAAATTTGGTATGCGTTTGTAGTTCAAATGAAAATATAAAGCTATGGTGTTGCTTACACCCCCCCCCCCCGCCCCTTAAAGGTTATTGGTAAGAGCACTGCTTAAAGTATGTCAGATTTCGCTTAAAATTGGCGGATTCAAAATAACCGATTTTGAGCTAAATGTTGCAAGTCAATTTAGCTGACTTCTACATATGCCATTGGCCTCAAATTTGGTAGGCGTTTGTGACGATTGTGATTTTTCTTCCCATAATACTAAAAAGTAAAAAATAAATAAAAGATTTTTTTAAACAAGCTTTTATTTAGAAGGAAATTAAATTTGAAGTAAATCAAACCCATTATTTTGTTATATTAAACATTTTTATATGATATAAAAGCTTGTCGCGAGAATAGGTTTATTTTGACAAGTAATTCTAAGCAGAAATTATGTGTTTTATAAAAGAAATTTAAACAAGAAAATCTCACGACAAGCTTTTATATTATGTAAAAATGTTTAATGTCACAAAAATACATGACAAAATAATGAGTTTGATTTAGGTACTTCAAATTTTAACTTCTTCTTTTTAGTGCATTTAAATAAAAGCTTGTTTCTAAAAAAATTTTTTGACTTATATTTAGGGAATTTTTTTATTGATGGATGACATTTTCTTGTTGTATTTCGTATCAATTACTAAAAACATCTTTCTCTGGAACTCGTATCATTCTTCATGTTCAACATTTGTTAATCTAAATATTAGTTTTTTATAAAGTCTGTATGCTTATAATTCAAACGTACTTCGTTTACTGTACAGGGTGATCCCCTATAATGTCGCCCCCATTTAACTTTTATTTTAAGTGTTTCAAAAAAATTAAAAGTACGGTTATGTAGGTACTGAAAAATAATTTTTTTCTGCGTATAAAAAAATATTGGAAAAATTATCAGTATACAGGGAAAAACAAAAAGTTAATTTTTTATATATAAATTTATTTTTCGATTCTTCGTAAAATTTTAAGCATATTTTATGTATGATGTTATACCTGTAGAGTTAGTAGTTTCACAGCTTTCAATCAATCAATCAATATATTCTTTATTTTACATTATTGTTGTGTAAGCTACATATCCTAGTTTAAGCATGCATACGTGAGACTAAGAACTGCTGTTATGCCAAGCGGTGTTATATCAGCGCTAGTGGCCAGCAGCTAGGCGCACCCCATAGGGGGGTTGGTCTTAACCTAACTTAAGCTACTAGGTATGTGGTTTTGCTGTGAGTGCTGTACTTTATTTGGGAATCCCCGTCAAAGTCCTCGCGAGATATTATTAGCGAAAAAGCTAAGAGATATTTAAATGCATGCTGAAAAAATTATTAGTTCGTAATTAATGCAGGGAAAAACTGCGAAAAACCCTGCTTAAATGCTCACTAGGGGCAGGAGGTCATAAGATAAAAAGACGTTTACACTGTACAACATAGATTCTAAGAAACAAAAGGTAAACTAAAGTAAATAGTAATGACTCAACTCAATGAGTCTGTTTAAGTAAGCTGCAATAGTATTAGAGCACGCCGGACGAGCCGCGCGGTACCGGCTGCGGAGACACGGATGCTTCCGTGGCCTGAAAACATATACATCCAGTTCGCGTAGTTTGCTTATATATAGGCGGACCAGCTCCCTTAGCAAGCCCCGCCCACCCAAGCACTGTGACTGGACGGGCTTTCAGCAGATCGCACATGTAGCCTGGCGGCTCAGGTGCTTTTGTTCTCCTAATACTTGAAATGAAAGACAGTTAAAAAATTTAGTTTAGAAACTTAATTTTGAAAGTAAATCGAAAAGTTATTATTTTATTGATGCTGTTTAAGAAAATGGGACTATGGTGGCATGAGTTGCTTGTAGTATAGTGATATCGCCCGGTATATTGTGCCGTGTGTAGTAGGATTTTCCGGGTTATACCGGGAATTACCTAAGTTCGCTGTCAGCGGCGATCCTGCCACTTGTTTCTCAAAGAATCTGCACGCGAGGCCATCAATGTACTCTTCGATGTATTCCATCTGTGCCCACGCGTGCAGATCCTCGATACTGATTCGGTCAAGTCCCGTAACTGAAAAAGCACCCCTTAGGTAATGATTTTGCAGGATTTGAATCTTTTTTCTGTGCGTTTTAGCTATGGAGCACCAGACTGGAGCGCCGTATAGGAGAGCTGGTCTGACGATTGCGCGATAAAGTATAAGCTTATTCCCTGGGCTAAGAAAAGATCTGGGAGTAAGAAGGGTGTTAAGGCCCTTTTTTATTGCAGCATTTTTTGCCAAAATGGCGTTTACATGCTTACTAAAATTAAGTTTATCATCAAAGATGATGCCCAGGTATTTTACTCTATTTTTAGGGAGTATAGGAATGTTACCAATTACTAGAGGAGTAACATTTATATCCTTACTCTTTCTAGTGATAACGATTAGCTCCGTCTTGGCCGCATTAAGTGCTATCTTCCACCGTTCATAAAACGGGGAGAGGATGTTTATATGTTCCTGTAAGTATGATTTTGCCACTTCTGCTTGAGGATGTTGGGAATAAATCGCAGTATCATCTGCGAAAAGGGCATTACGGGTGTTGGGATGTGACGGGATATCTGCTATAAAAAGGTTGAATAATAGCGGCGATAATACAGTACCCTGTGGCACCCCCGCGAGCAGTAATCTACTTGTGGAGGTTTTGTGGCCAATTCGGGTGGTGAAGGAGCGTCCGGCCAAGTATGACGCAATGAGCGCCGTCCAGTACAGTGGCATACTGTAAGTCGCCAGTAGTTTGAGCAGCAGCCCATCATGCCAAACCCGGTCGGACGCTTTTTCGATATCTAACAATAGAAGGGTTGTAGATACCTTGTTATTGAATCCTTCATATATGTCTGAGGCGATTTTCGCGGCCAACATGACTGTTCCATGCCGACCGCGGAAACCGAATTGCTCCTGGGGGAGAATATGAAGCCTTTCGACTTCTTTATTAACCCTCGGCAAGATTAGCCTTTCAGCCACCTTGCCGAGGGTGTTCAAGAGTGAAATTGGTCTATAAGACGCCGGTAGTGACGGGTCTTTCCCGGGTTTCGGGAAGTGTATCACGCACGCTATTTTCCAGGATTGAGGGAAATGTTGCAGCCGAATAACCGCATTAACTATATGCATATACTGGATGATGGTTTTTCTAGGTAGATTTTTCAGGACGATGTTCGGAATGTTGTCCGGGCCGGGCGCTTTGTTTCTCGGAAGACGACAAAGGGCTTCGCGGATTTCCGCCGGAGTGACTCTCAGCTTATCAAGTACTGACGGAGGAATGGGATATTTAGACTGTCTGAATGTGGTTGCAGTTTGAGTGCAACGCTCCTGCTCAAGCAGGGTGTCAGGCGCCGCCCTGTAGACACTCTCCAGGTAGTCCGCGAAGGCTTCCGCTTTTCCCTGATCATCGGCGATTTCAACGCCGCGATGTTGTATTTCAGGGATTCGCGTCACGCCTCCGCGGACTCGCCTGGCGAGCTTCCAGAGTGAGCTATCATCCCTGCTTATGGTGTTTATGTAATTAAGCCATGTTTGATTACGATAGTCACGAATTTTTATCCGTATCTCCTCCGTCAGCGCATTGATGCGAGCGGATCCCATTTGTGTCCGATTCCTCTGCCATCTTCGTCGAAATCGGTTTCTAAAGGTTATTAGACTAAGGATATGTTCAGGAAGGGATTCTGTGCTAGGGCGCACAACTACCCTAGTACATAAGGCATCACGGATGCGCTGGATATTTGACGTGAGAGTTTCTACCTCGTTTTCTAAATCCTGGACAGTCTCCAGCCGCTCGGGGACAACAGTGATCTCATTAAGCTGCTCTCGGAACACCCTCCAATCAACCCCCCTATACGAAACGACGGTGTCGTTTGTCTCAGGGACCCTGCAGTATAGGCTGATCTTGATCAGAAGGTGATCCGAATTTAGGGCATTAAGCTCTTGCAGCTGAGACGTCCTTATTGCCCCGCGAGTGATTGCGATGTCCAGGAACGAGGCACTGCGGACATATTTCACAGCTTTAAACAGTTGAAAATCGGTTCTTTGGCTACTTTTCACCTTGGTAGCAAGGAGATCATTAGAGATGGAGCAAAATGAATTTCACATTCCTATTTTAACATTCCAAGCGCTATATGATAGGGCTAACTTATGGTGCCTACCGAGGTACCAGATTTGGTACCCATGGTACCGCCCGCCAGTTAGTACCGTCAGATAGCTCTTGAAAAGTTAAGATAGGAATGTGAAATTTATTGTACTCCATCTCTAATGATCTTCCTGCTACCAAGGTGAAAAGTAGCCAAAGTACCGATTTTCAACTGTTTATATCTGTGAAACTTCTAACTTTAGAGGTATAATATCATACATAAAATATGCTTAGAATTTTACAAGGAATCGAAAAATAAATTAATATATAGGGTGCTCCATTGAAAAAAAATTAACTTTTTGGTTTTCCCTGTATACTGATAATTTTTCTAATATTTTTTATACGCAGAAAAAAAGTATTTCTCAGTACCTACGTAACCATACTTTTATTTTTTTTGGGACGCTTAAAATAAAAAAGTTATAGGGGGGCGACATTATAGGGGATCACCCTGTTAAAATTTTTGATTTCTGGCTAGATTTAGAAATCAAAAATTTGTACAGTAAACGAAGTATGTTTGAATTAGAAGCATACAGACTTTATAAAAAACTAACCTTTAGATTAACAAATATTGAACATGGAGAATGGCACGAGTTCCAGAGAATGATGTTTTTAGTAATTGATATAAAATACGTCAAGAAAATGTCTTCCATCAATAAAAAGCTTCAAAAAATCAGAAAAATGAATCCTAAGTCTGATAGTTCTCAGGAAATCGTAAACATTATGGAAAACCTATCTTCTCAATCTTTTGATAAACATTAGATTAGATCTTTTAAATAAGGGTCTGAATTTTGTATTGCATCCACCAAAGGATAATTTACTTTTTTTACGACTAAGATGATAAATCACCATTATTTACTCCATTCCTCAAATGAGAAGTAACATTTCTCACCGTAGGTAAATAATAATATTTAAAAAAACCTAGGTCAATAATAAAACGGAAAATGTCATTTTTCTTCAAACGTCAGTAAATCCGTCATTACTCGACTGTGTAGGTGGCCGGGAAGATTCGTTTTTCCTCCGCCGGAGCTTTACTTTTCACTTTTACGCCGGCGGAGGTAAAAGTGTTGTCATAGCAACATAGATACATTACAAACAGACAACAAAATAAGCGTCAACAACTCCAGATTTATTAAACTACCATTTGTATTTATCACTCAATTTGTGACTGCATTTCTAAAAATCACTAATTTAGGAACAAATTGGTTATTATTTAATCGAACTTTCTCAATAACTGCTTATCAATATGGAATTAAAACGCAATCGGAGACGCAATCTTAAAAAAATAATTATTGTTGACAGTGTCCACTGACAGCTTTATGTTACATTACTATAGCAACAACCTGTGCCTATTCACCGACACAGGTCTAAGCCGCCTTGCGAACCCACTTATCTTTAATAATAATTAGATATTATTACTATTAAAAAGAGATGTTTTTGCATTAATTTGTCGACATTTGAAGAAAAAACAGCATATTTTATTTGGAGGAAAAGTTACTTTTCATGGCTTGCTCTCTATTACCAGCCTCACTCCGTTCGGCTGATAAACACGAACGCGCCGTGAAAAGTTTCACTTTTCCTCCATATAAAATAATATACTATTAAGTTTCAACTTGTTAGTTTGACAACTAGTTGTCATTTCGGATTATTTGAAAAATAAGTAGGAAATGATTAATTTCAAAATCTAATCAATTCAAATAATGATAAAGATTGTATCAGTTCTATTAGTAAAAAAATTATATACAGTACGACTCACTTTTCATGACTCCCCATAGTATTTTTATTAATACTTGAATGTACACTCTCTTCGATTTTTCTGGCAACAAATCGCTACTTGCAGTAGTTGCTGTCTCTCTAAGTTCAGGAGGGGTACATACTTCCATATCTAAATCACTCTCACTAAAATTTTCACCCATTTTCCAGTTATTTTATTCACACGTTACGGTTTTAACTTTTAGATAGCGTCTATCTTTTAGAAAATTCATTAAATTCATTCTGTCAGTTAGACAACTGGACTTCCTGGCTACCTGATATTTCGAACTATTTGAAAAATAAGTAGAAAATGACTAATATAAAAATCAAATCGAATCAAGTATGGTAATATATCAGTGTTAGTAGTAAAAAAAATTCTATATATACATCGGTTGAGAAGGCCATTATTAACCTCGCACATTATATATAAAAGTGCTCGGTAAATAATGGCTTACTTCTCAACCTAGGTATATAATATACTATTATATTGTAGGTAATATAGAATGCTCTATTCAACATCTTCCTGACTCTACTAAAGGATTTGTTAGAGAGGTATGCAGGAATCAGACCTCAAAAAATGTAATTAATGATAATGTTAACGCTCGTCCTGGAAAAGAAAAAAGTATAATCAAGAGATTAAAGGAGAAAGATGTTTTCTATCTAAAAGCTGACAAAGGTAATAAGGTTCTTATATTAGACAAAAGCGAATAGTTTCAACGAGTTAATAAAGTACTCGAATGCGGGCCCTATAACAAAATCTCAAGGAATCCATTAACTAAGATGGTATCACAAGTTAAAAACACTTTAAAGAAATGTAGCAACCTTATTTCTGATCAAATTAAATACAAATTATCTGTGAGCAATCCTACTGTGCCGAAACTATATTGTCTTCCCAAGATTCATAAACCTGGGAAGACAATGCGTCCCATAGTCTCGGCAATAGGATCGCCAACTTATAATATATCCAAGTGGCTAGCAAACCAGTTTGAAAATTTACCTATGAAACAAGAGAATTCAGGAGTACTAAATTCCTTAGATTTCATAAACAAAATTAAAGGTACAAACTCTAATGAAGGTGAAATTTTAATCTCGTTTGATGTTTACTCATTGTTCCCTAGTGTACCAACCCCACATACCTTGCAATACATTGGTGAATTACTTGAGATTAATAGCTTTGACAACGAAATCAAACAAGAATATTTCATTTTAACCAAACTTTGCATGAATCAAAATTATTTTCAATATAAAAATAACTATTACCAACAACTTGAAGGCACGGCCATGGGCAACTGTTTATCGCCGCTTAGCTAATCTTTTCATGAGTAAATTTGAAAATGAAATCAGCAGGAGTTCGAATATATTCCAAGGGTATGGTATAGGTATTTGGATGACATTTTCACAATTTTCGACACAAAAACCGCTAATATCGAAGATTTTGTAACCAAACTAAATAGCCGTTTCCCCACCATTAAATTTATTTATGAACTCGAGAACAATGGTTAACTTCCATTTTTGAATACTTTAGTGATTAGGAATGATAATAACATACTAGAATTTGATACTTATAGAAAAAGTACTGCCACTAACCGATATATTCCTAATGACTTCTTCCACTGCGACCAACACAAAATGGCCAGCTTTAATTTTTTAGTACACCGTATGGTTAACATTCCTCGCAGGAAAGAAAGATTAAGTAATGAAAAGGAAACAAGAATATAGCGAAAGTTAATGGTTTCAATACTAACTTAATAAAAAGACTAATTAATAGCCATTTGTTTAGAAAGACCATTCGTGATTCCACTTCTTTCGTCAATCAGGATGAAAATACAAAATATGCCTCGATACCATACAATCCTCAGTATACTAGAGGACTCCAAAAAAGTCTTTAGGGTAGTAGGTTTAAAATTAGTATGCCAAACTCAGTTTAACATTAAGAAAATATTAGGTGGTTCAAAGGACAAAATTGAAATATTAGAAAGAAGTGGAATATATGAAATTGGATGCATGGATTGTAACCAAAAATATATTGGGCCAACTAGAAGATCTACAAACGAGATTCAAGGAACACATAGCTCATTTAAAGTATGGTAGAACAGAAAAATTAAGTGTTGCCGAGCATGCTTTTGATAATAACAATTAAAAATTGAATTCATAATATAGCTGATAGGATTAGACGCATATGAAAATTATTAAATGTAGGAATAGTTTAAATAGAGATAGAGGGCCTATTCGGTATAGTCCATTGTATAGGTTGATCGAAAGTGACTAGTGGGATTTGAGGATTGGTTCCATTGCTTCCGCTTGATTAACCCTTAATCACCCGGGTCCGGTCAAGGTAACCGCAACGTGTTCCCAAAATCATTGTATCTCCGCAGTGTTATCCCCACCAACATTATGCATCTAGCTAATCCTTTGATTTACTTAAGTGACGGAGAGGTTAGTACATTTTTGTCGATAGCATTCGGCGCACGTGTTCAATATCCCTTTATATTATTTGAGCGGTCACAGTGACCGGACCCGGGTGTTTGTGAAATGTCTAATGAGACAAGGCCGTCGCGGTTAGTGTGTTATATGATATGATAAACATTTTGAAGGAACTGTTCTAAAATGGTAAATGAAGGAAGTTATGTGGACCTAAGTTGTGCTGAAGAAAGCGAGCATGACTCATTCTCAGAGTGTTCAGATAGGGAAGATAGTGATAGTGGCGAAATAAGTGGAGACGATACGCAGAATATTTTTATTATAATACTATGGGATCCTTGTGGTATCGAAAACATATAATTTATTTGGTTATTATTTGTATAAGATAATAATTATAGCATACATCTAAATATAAGTTTATAGTCAGTATATCGAGAAATTTTTAACTCCTATATATAGATGTTGCATTTTTTTAGAAGTTTATGTTTTTTTTTATTGTAGTATTATTGGTAATATCGAAAAAATTATATTTAGTGTTTATTCTTAATATAAGATAATAATTATAACAAAAAAACATCTAAAGAGCCTCAAATGGTACATTTTGTATAGCTAACAGACTAATGTTTCTGTTTTGAGTTAAAAACTTTAAAGACTGTCATGTGTAGTTTTACGGTGCACTAATATTTCTAACAAACATATATATGTCACTATACAGACTTCGAATGCGATTGTTTATGAAAAAAACAGTGTAGAAAGCAGCGGTCACTGTGACCGGTGCCGGGGATTTATGTCACGAGTCACTACATTGAGACCCGGGTGGCTAAGGGCTAAGCAAACATTTAGTATAAACGAGAAATAGGTAGATTTTAAATTTAGTTTTAATCATCCCCTGATGATGCTAACATGGTTAACGAAACACGCGTCGAGTGTAATAGTTCTGTTGTGGATAAAACTCCGTTTTAGTGCATTTTGCCGAAGGTTCCAAACCCCAACATAGTAATTATATAATATTGAACATAATAATACAGTCTATTGATTGAGATTCTAACCAGTCTATTGATTGAGATTCTAACCAGTGCAAGTACTTGGCAATCCGAGCAATGAGTTTCCCTTTTGCCGACGCGTCGCCGTCGCGTCGCCCACGAAACTGCTGGCTCGTGAGTAGCCATTTCGCTTCGCAGTGGTTTGGTACGAGATAACAAGTGATTATCGACGGCATCAAAAAAAGCCGGCTTTTAGAAGAACATCAAAGGAGTGATCGAACTGTTTAGAATATCTTTAAAATTATATAATTCTATATGGACCTTATATGCTGGTATGTGATAAAACGGAGTTTTATCCACAATACCGAAACAGAATTATTGCACTCG
>MU187391.1:0-27506 GCA_016904865.1 Pissodes strobi | reverse complement strand
GCAATTTTATCCCGATTTAAACGTTTTTCTGACACATAGGGTTTTTCTGCTCTCAATGGTTAAACGAAAAATTAAATCATACCACTGCTAGCCTAAAAATAAATTGCTTATCATTATTTTTGAGACAAATAAAAAGGAACTGAAGCATACAAATTTTATTTAAAAACTTATAAATATGACAAATATCTGGTTAATGACATATTCAAAAAGTAGCTTAATAACTATTTTCTTCTATTAAATACCTATTAAAAATATTTTTTCATTTCATTATAAATGCTACTATCACTGAAAAAAATCTCCAAAATAAACTGGTATATCTAGAAAAAAAGAATAAATCTAGACTATTGGCAATTGTAATTGGTTTATTTAGATTTGCTTAACCAGTAAATTGTTAGGATATTTCTATAAACCTATTGTATTAATAAGTACCCGTATTAGGTAGGTATATAATATAATTAAAGTAGATAACCATATTTACAGCAGTGCCTTCACTGGTTTTGAAACGTTACCAAGTTAGTATACTTCGAATGGGGAAGAGCCGTCGGTCGTCGACCTCCAATGCTCTCAATCTATTGGTGCAGTTACTTTACTACGTGCACACTATAAATATTTTGGGGGTAAAACAAGGCGGAACCAAGGGAAGCGGCATTGCCAGATTGACATGTAAGAACTTCAGAACCGGTTTTTGATGAATCAAAAATGGGGAAAATAAGTATTTAGTGTTATAATTTAATATGAAAAAAGTATCTACAGTAACTCGTAAACTTAAAATTTGGCAGCGCTACATCTATCGACCATAGAATGTGCCTCAATGTTGGGGGAAAACAAAGAACCATTTGTCCCGTCGCTTCAGGTTAAATGTCTTTGCTTTGTATAACACCCTTGTACGACCAGTGCTTGAATACGCCACAACAATCTGGAACCCAGTGTACTTTAAGTATATTGATCGACTTGAAAGTGTACAGCGCAAATTTATCAATACGTTAAATTATATATTTTATAAGCAACGGCATTTCATGACATATTATGATAATTTAAAATTATATAATATGCAGTCTCTTGAAGTTCGTAGAAGAAATTTTGATTTAATATTTGTTTTCAAAGTTGTACATAATTTGACTGAATCCACATATGTATTGGATAGATTATCTTTTAATAGCAATTCTTACATTCTTCGTAATAGACCTACTTTTGTTGTAACTAGATATTATTCTAACTATTTATCAGATTCTCCAATCATTAGGTGTACACGTACTTATAACAGCTTTACGAATTTATACCCACATATCGATTTATTTAATATAACCCTTAGTAGTTTTAAAGGACATCTAAGACGGATCATTAGTTAATTGTATACCTCTGTTAAAATAAATACCATTATTTCTATGTTATAATTAATGACTTGTTTGCTAGCTTACTTTTTTGTATTATATTGTGCTTTCTTGTTATTGGGCAGCGGCGTCTGTCTATAAGAGACCCTTGTTGATAAATAAATAAATAGATTAGTATGATAGATGGGAATAAAACAAGTTATCAAAATCACACTTTTGTGTCTAACCATTTTTTTTTAAATCGCGACCCTTTTTCGACAAGCACTTTCCGTAAAGAGGATTTTTTGGCGAATCTAACGATACTAATTTATTTACGATTGCATTAAAAATAAGCTCATAAATTAAATATCGTCCTCCCCCAGGCTGCAGAACACCAAAGTACAAAGTCTGGAGCCGACCAATGACAGTTTGTGACAAAAGGGGCTGCATTGTATTGGCTGGCAGGAACGTCAAACTGGTGAGAGCAGTTTGATTACGGGGTGTGACGCCCCCACCATTCCGAGTTGCCATGGGATGTGGCCCATCAAATCCCATCGTCCTCCTCCAGGCTGGAGAACACCAAAGTACAAAGTCTGGAGCTGATCACTGGGGAGTGATCCAACAAACCCCATACCCCTGTCAGACTAGGGACCGCCAAAGGAATGAGTCTGAGGCCGATGCTTCGAGTGTGGAAGCGGCCCTAGGTGGTAGATGCATAAGCCTACTCGCATGGTCCGGTGCTAGACCACCCCACCAGAATTGGGAAGCGCTAAGTGGTTTTCCCAGATCACGTTCCGCTTCCGCGCTGGTGGTCCCGGGTTTCACAGTAGGAATATATGGACATGATGGTGCTTCTAGGATCAAAATAATCCGGAAGTAAACTCCCCGGCCATTCGAATCTCCGGGCGCTGGGTGGCCCTGGGAACCCTTCATTCCGCATTTCACAGACAGCAAAGATACCGAACCAATTTAGAATAGATTTCTGCAACATAAGAGGCCTAAATACAAACATAAATTCGGTACGCCAACATCTACATGCAAATAGACCACACATATTAGCCCTTACAGAAACACAAGTATGTTCTACAACAATAACAGTGAACTACCTCTATCCGGGTTACGACTTACATACCCGATTTAGATATAATTTCGGAATATGCCTTTTTGTCCGAAGCAACCTTTCATGTCACCGCGAGGAAACACTCGAACCGAACAACCTTGACGTCATGTGGCTCAAGTTCACCGCCAAGGGATTAACCAAGTTTATATGTTGTCTCTATCGCCCTCCGAGCGATAGAGCCTACCAAAGCTTTTTTTCAACGCTAGCTACCACTTTTGACTCAATACCTCCATTGCCTCGCAAAATCTGGCATTACAATTCTGCAAACTGGGACGATCTAAGGCAGTTCTACCTAGATTTTCCTTGGCTCGACGTCTGCTTTGCCACTGACCACCCGTCAGACTGCTGCGAAGAGATCATGCAAGTAATCTCCTCAGGAATGGAAGCATACATCCCAAATTCCATCAAGTTACCATCAAAAGGAAAACCCTGGATCGACAAAAGATGCGAAAGAGCTGTAGGAAGGAAACAGCAAGCCTATAAGTACTGGCAGCAAAATCAGACCGCTGAAAATTGCAATTATTTTATCGAAGCGAGAAACGAGTGCAAGCGTGTGATCGACGAAACTAAGGACAAACACAATCAAAGGATCAGGAATAAACTTTTGCAATGCCAACAACAACTTTTGTATTTAAATTTTTTTTCCAACCCCCGTAGTTTTCGAGATAAGGTATAGGCCCCTCCTAAACGGGCCACCCTGTACACTATACCTGAGTAAACAGAATTGAAATACTCGGCGAACAGGTCGCAGCGATTTCTCTCCAAGGTGGGAGAAGACAGCGTAGTCCTCTTGAGATCCAGTGCGTTTCCACGTCTTGTGTGCACGCTTTTTCTGAGTTACGATGTCTTTCATATGCTGGATAAACCTTCTGGGAACCTTCTGCTTGGCAATCTCTCAGTCGGTACGAAGCTATGGATGATGGAATAGAGGCTCTCGTAGAATATGTCCAGCATTTTGTTCATGGGATTGGAGCATAGCAGCCGGTTCGAACTCTTGACTAATTTAATGTTCAAATTTACTCATGAAAAGATTAGCTAAGAACGGTGATAAATAGTTGCCCATTGTCGTGCCTTCAAGTTGTTGGTAACAGTTATTTTTTATATTGATACAAAATACATCAAGAAGCTTAAGAAACTCAGGAAAATTAAAGCTAAGTCTGAGAGTTCTCAGTTCCCAGTAGGTCGTAAACATTGTAAAAAACCTATTTTTTCGATATTTTGATAAATCTGAATTGGATCTTTTAAAGAAAGGTCGGAATTTTGCATTGCCTCCACCAAAGGATAACTTACTTGATATTGTAGGCAATAGAGAAAGCTCTATTCAACATGTTTCTGACCCTACTAAAGGATTTGTTAGAGAAGCATGCAGAAATGAGATCTAAAAAAATATAATTAATAATGTTAACTCTCGACCTGCAAAGGGAAAAATTATAATCAAGAGATTAAAGAAGAAATATGTTTTCTATTTAAAAGCTCACAAAGGTAATAAGGTTGTTATATTAGACAAAAGCGATTATTTTTAAAGAGTTGATAATTTAATCGAATCAGGGCCCTATAACAAAATTTCAAGGAATCCATTATCTAAGATGATAACACAAGTTAAAAACACTTTGAAGAAAGTAGCAACCTTATGTCGAATCAAATTAAATACAAATTATCTGTGAGCAATCCTACTATGCCGAAACTATGTTGCCTTCCTAAGGCTCATAACCTGGGAAGGCTATGCGTTCCATAGTCTCGGTAATAGGATCACCAACTTATAATATATCCAAGTGGCTAGCAAACCAGTTTGTGTATTTACCTATAAAATAACAGAATTCAGGAGTACTAAATTCTTTAGATTTGATATGCAAAATTAAAGGTTAGAATCTTAACGAAGGTCAAATTTTTAATCTCGTTTGATGCTAGCTCATTGTTCCTTAGTGTATCAATCCTACAGACCTTGCAAGAATTCCTTGAGATTAATCGTTTTGATAACAAAATCAGACAAGAACATTTAACTTTAACCAAACTTTGCATGGATCAAAATTATTTTTAATATAAAAATAGCTATTACCAACAACTTGAAGACATGGCAATGGGCAAATGTTTATCACGGTTCTTAACTAATATTTTGATGAGTTAATTTGAAAATGAAACCAGTCTGCAGAAATATTATCCGAGGGTATGGTACAGGTATGCGGATGCCGTTTTGCGGTTTTCGACTCAAAAACTGCTAATATCGAAGATTTTGTAACAAAACTAAACAACCGTTCCTCCACCATTAAATTTACTTATGAAGTCGAGAATGGCAAACTACCATTTTTGAATACTTTAGTGATTATAAACGACAATAACACACTAGAATTTGATATTACTAGAAAAAGTACTGTCATTAACCGATATATTCCTAATGATTCCTTCCACTGCGACCAGAAAGAGAGAAGGATTTAATTATGAAAATCAGACTATTAAGGATATAGCGAACGTTAACGGTTTCATTACTAACTTAATAAATAGACTA
Source organism: Pissodes strobi (assembly GCA_016904865.1). Lineage (NCBI taxonomy): Eukaryota > Metazoa > Arthropoda > Insecta > Coleoptera > Curculionidae > Pissodes > Pissodes strobi. The sequence continues at coordinate 22,573 of MU187391.1, read as the reverse complement.
ATGATAATAATCGGCATGTATTTACTATGTTGGGGTTTGGAGCCTTCGGCAACATGCCCTAAAACTGAGCTTTTTTGCACTCGACGCGCGTTTCGCTAACCATGTTAGCATCATCAGGAGATGATTAAGACTAAATTTAAAATCTACCTAACTTCCTTTTATACTACTGAAGAACCAATCCTGGAATCCCACTAGTCACGCTGGATTAACCAATACAAAGGACTATACGGAATAGGCCCTTTATCTCTATTTAAACTATTCTTACATTTAATAATTTCCATACCTTCATATGCGTCTAATAATCTCCTATCAGTTATATTATGAATTAATTTTAATTTTTTTACTAATATTCTATGGTTATTATCAAAAGCATGCTCGGCAACACTTGATTTTTCTGTTCTACCATATTTTAAATGAGCTATATGTTCTTTGAATCTGGTCTGTATAGATCGTCGAGTTTGCCCAACATACTTTTGCTTACAATCCATACATCCAATTTCATATATTCCACTTCTTTCTAATATTTCAATTTTGTCCTTTGGACCACCTAACTAGTATGCCAAACTCAGTTTAACATTAAGAAACAAAGTTGTTTCAAAGAGGCCTATTTTCAGCAATATGTCACTATTTTGTGTACATTGATTTACTTGATAAAAATTTCGATATTTGGTAAATTAATAATGCCACTTTTGGACGATTTTTTTTAATATCGAATTTGGCAAATGTCTAAAGCCACGTGACAACTCTGTCACATCCCTTCGGTTTTTTTCAAAAGCTGAGATTTTTGCTTTTACGAATTACGATATTCCAACCGCATTATACAGTGCCCCCACTGGATTTTTTTCCAAACGTTTTGATTTGTGTATTAAGTGAATTATCTACCGGGTGATTCTCAAAAGTGGCTCACCCCTATAACTTTTTGTTTTTCGAGATAAAGAAGTGAAATTCGGTATGTAGGTATAGAATATAAATATGCATTTTTTGACGTATTCAATTGTTTTCTGTCACTTAAGGTTTGACCGGAAGTGACCATTACTTTCTTATATTAAATGGGATACCCGGTATATTTTTACTGATTTCAATAGAAAATCACATTGTGAGTACAATGACACCCCATTTGTCAATTTTTTACATTTGCCATCCTAAAATTTTCAATTTTAAATTTTCAATCTAGAGTGCCATGAATGAGTTATAACGGTTAATTTTGGATCAAGTTGTCAGGGAAAAATAGTTTCGATCGAGTTGTACTTTTCATTTGATTTACAGCTTCATTTAAAGTTTACGAAATCGTAATAATGACGTTTACTCAATTTTTTTAAATGGAACAAAGGTGGCTCATTACCATATCTAGAAAGTGCATCTTGTTACGAACAATTTGATACCACACAATCGATATTTTGAATAAATATACGGTATTATAATCTGTCTAAAAGCTCTAATTGTTTATTCTGTCGGTCATCAACCAGCATCATTGATAGTGAAAAAATAAGGAGGCTTTGGAAAATAATAATAAAAAAATGTTATGACATTTTTGTGCAGCCATTTAAAATTTGACAGTTTTAACAGAAATTCTTAGGAAACGATTTTTTTTATAATCAATTCGTTATTACAAATTGCCAAATGAAAAACTACTGTCGAAATTAGAAAATTAACATGCTATTAATTTATGGTGATGCTAGAAAAAATGCCGTTGATGCCGCGCGGCTTTTTGGGAAAAGCAATTTTAACAGACGATATCCCATTCGTCATTATTTTCCAGAAATGGAACAAAAACATGGCAATGAGGACGAAGATGGTATCCGAAACCAATTCATTATAAGTGGGGATAAAAACATTCCACTTGCCAATTTGTAATAACGAACTGACTAAAAAAAATATTGTTTCTTTGCCAAAAACTGACAAATTTCATATGGCTGCGCAAAAATGTCATAACATTTTGTTTAATACTTTCAACAGCCTCCTTACTTTTTTCACTATCAACGATGCCAGTTGATGACCGACACAATAAACAGTTAGAGCTTTTAGACAGATTATAATACTGGATATTTATTCAAAATATCGATTGTGTGATATCAAATTGTTCGTAGCAAGATGCCCTTTCTAGATATGGTAATGAGCCACCTTTGTTCCATTTGAAAAAATTGAGTAAACGTCATAATTACGATTTTGTAAACTTTAAATGAACCTGTAAAACAAATGAAAAGTAAAACTCGATCGAAACCATTTTTCCCTGGCAACTTGCTCCAAAATTAACCGTTATAACTCATTCATGGCACTCTAGATTGAAAATTAAAAATGGAAAATTTTAGGATGGTAAATGTCAAAAAGTGACAAATGGGGTGTCATTGTATTCACAATGCGATTTTCTATTGACATAAGTAAAAATATACCGGCTGTCCAATTGACTTCCGGTCAAACCTGAAGTGACAGAAAACAATTGAATACGTCAAAAAATACATATCTATATACTATTCCTACACACCGAATTTCACTTGTTTATCTCTAAAAACAAAAAAGTTATAGGGGTGAGCCACTTTTGAGAATCACCCGGTATACTTATAAGGTAAAAAAGTCATTAAAATTTAATAATGTTCTATCAAAGTGTGCATGCCACGTTTTTTGTTCTGTCACTGATGAACATGAGGAAATTCATTCAACTACCAAATTTTTGTTTCTGTTACTCTGCTTTCTTACCTAAATTACTTCGATACATGGGGAAATATCCTACACATTTTTTGTGATATCTTCCAGATTATTATAAATGAATTGTTTTGCAGCCGCAATGCATTTATATATCCATCTGGATCTTTTTCTAATTTTGCTTGCCTCATTTAACGTGCTATAAAAATAATATAAGCAACTAGTGTTTTGCAAATGCTAATAGTATATTATGATATAAGTGTATAAGAGGGCCTTTAAAGCACGCGCGACATATTTCAAAACACGACGCGCAGCGGAGTGTTTTGTAAGTCGCAAGGGCTTTAAAGGCTTCTTATACACGTATATCATACGCTATTTTTTTATTACGAATGCATCATAATCTCAAAAATGTTTTAAATATTAAACTTAAGGGATATATTGACGAATATATTAATCTGTCACATTTGACATGATCAAATATTTCTATAGCAACCTTTAAAAAAGTAGGCGCATCATAAACATCATTTTAAGCACGCTGCAGCGTGCGATAATCGTTGATTATGATGCATGCTTAATAAAAATAAATATATAGATGCAATAAATAAAGCAATGAAAATAAATGCCCCGAATATAATTACTACAAATCAGATGAACCATCACGTGTGTTAAATTATAAAGGTGACTGATAAAATATACAGTGTGGCCCAAATTGGGTATACATGTATGGGTATCTTCTAAACTATATGAGATAGAAAAATGGTTAAATGGCGAAAGTTGTAGGCCATTCAATTCCCAATTCAACGCCATTTTGATAACGATTTTCTCTCTTTTTGTTTTTGAGATATTTTGAAAAAATCAAAAAGTTGTATTTTCGAAAAAGCGCTGTACTTTTTTTATTTAAACATATTTTTAAAATCTGTAAAAACATTGTTAGGACAACTTTTTACGCCCGATGCACCCATGTAATCAGTTTTTAGTTCTGACATTTCGGTTCTGAGAAACCATCATCAACTTCGTTTTTTCTTATGGCGGTCATTTTGTTTTTTAGCACATTTAAAAAGAACATATTTTTTCCTTTCTTATGATGTATAACACTTTATAAAAATATTTTATTTTTATGTCAAAAAACGACAAAGTTAATTTTTAACTGAGTTGGCCATGACGGCGGAGGCCATTTGCCGTAATAAATGATAGTGTTGCTATGGTGATTCGGCGGCATTTAAGTCATTTTACTGAAAAGTGACATTATTCAGTCAAAACGCTATTTGGTAGTTTTTGTTTAAATTTTCATAAATATTGATTTCTAAATATCGCCACGCGATATGCCAGTGAAGAAAAATATGACATATTAGAATGTTATATTAAATGTAATAGAAATACAAATCATGCCACCGCCGACTATTTGGACCTGTATCCTGAGAGGCAACAGCCAAGACTATTCGCGAGGCTTGACCTGAACTTAAAAAATTATGGAAGCTTTGAAGTACCAACGCCAAAGAAATATCAGAAGGGCAATAAAGCTCGTGACGATGACATTAAGGATATTTTAATGCGAACCCGACGACGTCGACGAGAATACGTGGGAGGGAAATACTTATACCAAGAACTACTATCCAAACAGTCCTTAAAGAAAACAAATATCGTCCTTATAAACCTACTATTGTTCAAGTTTTAAAGGAAACAGACCCAAGGCGATTATGATTTTCAAACTGGTTCGTAAACCAATGTCATGAAAACCCCAATTTCAGTATGAAGATTATTTGGACAGACGAAACGTTTTTCAGCAACTGCGGAGCATTCATTATTGTGAATATCCATTTTTGGGCCACTGATAATCCTCACCAAGTGGCAGAACGTAGGCCACAAGTAAGATTTGGCTTTAATGTCTGGTGTGGTGTGTACGGTAAGTCTACACAGTCCGCAAAATATTTACAAAGTCAAATAATATAATTTGTTTTTAGATAATCAACTTATAGGACCATTCATTTACAATTAAATAATGTTATATCAAACCGGGGTCCTGTAAATTGGCCAGCTGGGTCCCCGGATATTACACTTCTCGGTGTAATCTTTGGGCAAAGTTTACAGAATAAATATAAGTTGCCTCGCTCACTGTCGAAACTTTAATGCATTGAGATCACAAGCTTGCGGCAGATACCTGCATATTCTGTAAACTTTGTACTTTGTACCGTCAAATACCGTGAACAACTGTGTATGCGTATGCATCGGCGGTGGCTGGGTCCTCGAGCGGGACGAGGTGGTGAGGTCTAGCCGGTTTCGCATGGTTAGATTAGTTAGTTTGGGTATGTTAATAGTAGTAAGTTGTAAAGTAATCAGTTATGAACAGAAACCGATACTTATATTTAGAACGATACTTTGGAAATTAATAGCAAATATTGATTTGTACGGCAACCGCCCTCCGTAGCAACTGTTGCTAAAGCCAACTCAATATTGTTTCAAAATTATTTTGTCCTTTGGTCACATGGCTTCCCAAGGCTTCTATAATTTCATAGGTCCATAACAGACTTGTCTTAAGGCTTGAGTCTTGAGTGTTGACTGTCAGGATTGAGTTCCAAATAACTGGCGGTGCTACACTTGTATTCCTATTGCATTTAATATAACATTCTTAACATATTGATATTTTTTTAATGTTTGGCAGGGCAGCTAATATTAAACTTACCTTTTAACAAATATTAATAAAAACAAAAATTACTAAAAATGAAAAGTTAAATTCGATGTTTGTCTGATCAATGTTTCGTATATTTTTCAGTAAAATAACTATGAAACACTAGCAATATTTGTTTTGTACCGCAAATGGCCTCCGCAGCCATGGCCAACCCAGCTAAAAATTAAATTTGTCGTTTTCTGACATAAAACTAAAATATTTTTATGAAGTGTTATACATCACAAGAAAGGGAAAAAAAAGTTCTTTTTAAATGTGCTAAAAAACAAAATGGCCGCCATAAGAAAAAAAGAAGTTGATGCTGGTTTCTCATAACCAAAACGTCAGAACTAAAAACTGAATACATGGGTGCATCGAGCATAAAAAGTTGTCCTAATAATGTTTTTACAGATTTTAAAAATATCTTTAAATAAAAAAAATACAGCGCTTTTTCGAAAATACAACTTTTTGATTTTTTCAAAATATCTCAAAAACGAAAAAAGATTAAATCGTTATCAAAATGGCATTGAATTGGGAATTGAATGAACTAAAACTTTCCCCATTTAACCGATTTTCTATCTCTTATAGTTTCCAAGATACCCATACATGTATACCCAATTTGGGCCACACTGTATATGTAATTAAATTGGAAAATGTAATGTTGTATTTAAATTTATTTCATTACTTGAAATGTTTCTCGGTTTGAAACTTGTTTTGAAATTATTTCAGTAAATAAGCAATAATTTTTAATTATTTAAAAAAGTTGGATTATCCCTGAATACTATTAGGAAAACATGCATTTGAAAAAGTAAATAAGCGTTTAAACGGAAAACATATACATTTTTATAGCATGTCGCACTTATGCTTCAGGCAAAATTCTTAGTAACCACAATAACTATATTCTTTGAGCGAATATTGGTTTTGGTTAATCAGGTAAGTGCGAGTCTATTTAAGTAGTGAATTTAGATAAATCAGGCTATTAAAAGCGTTTTAAAGGAACCATTAAAGGCCATTAAAGGAGTTTTGAAAAGAACCAAACTGACTCAAAAGTTCAAAACTTCAATCGTTTCGTTATTTTGGATAAAACTGTGTCGTACTGCATTTTGCCGAAGGTTCCAAATCCCAACCAAGAAAAACAAGGTGAAATAATATTAGAATGAATCCAATTGATCACAAGGATAAATAATTTGTGCCCGTCGAGATGTCTAAATGCATGATGCAGACGCAAACTTTAGAAAACAGATAAAGCAGTCACCTATTATTTTCCGATGTCTCCAAACTCCACACGGTATCATATTTTCAGCTTTTAAAGTACTTTATCAAAATATCCCGAAATCTATATGGAATTACAAGGACGCTCTCTTCAGATTGAAATAAAAGCTAAGACTCATCTCATATTCTTTCGCTAAAAGATTAGATTAGATTAGAATTGAAGGCTCCATAAATGGAGTACCGGCTCCTCTATGTACCTTGCAGGTTCCCAGCCTTGCATACCTGAGCCGCATTTAAAGATCCTTTACAGGCGTAGTCGTCTATATCAAAATCGGCCTCTCCTATTGGTCGATCCGCATGGCCCTCCGCTCGCTTCGCTCGCTACGGGGGCTCAAGAAAAGGAAACTAAGCAGGTGCTAACCCAATCTAACCCAAGACATACCCAAAATCAAGGAAAAAAACTGTTTAGAAACATAATCTTTAAGAAAAAATAAAAAAAAACGGTGTTCGAACCCGTGCCGTCCAGGTGAGACCCAACTATCTAAACCTCTACACCACGAGAGTTCTTGCGATAAATTGATTGCATCAGGAAGGCATATTGTAATACGAGATGGGTCGACCAATAGGATTTTGATATAGTCGGCTACGCCTGTAAAGGATCTTTAAATGTACCTGAGCCTGCAGAAAGCCTCACTCTTGCACCACACGTGTTTTGAAGTTTCCTCCTCCTCCTGACAGAACCTGTAGCGGCTATTATCTGCCAGGCCGATCTTTCATCTGTTCATTCTATAGTGACCCGTCAGCTGACCCACTAATACTCTTATCGCCTTGCGACTCCTCTTAAGTAGATCTGCCGTCTTTTATGAACTGTTTGGCTTGTAGTTGCCCCGGTGTTTGTAACCACCAGTTTGGAGATTGTTTATCTATCCAGCTTTTAACTGTTGTTTTGAGGACTCTTCCCCACAGTAGGGCTCCCAAAGTAACCTAACTTGCGCCCCGTTTTGTAAGATTGTCGGCTTCTTCGTTGTCTTGATGGCCTTCATGCCCAGGAACCCACGCAATGGTGAGCTTATTGTTACGACCGGCCTTTTAAGGGGCACTTATGCTGTCTTTGACTAGTGTAGATCTCACCTTGTGTGCACTAACTGCTTTTAAGACGGCTTGACTGTCGGAGTATATGACCTCTGCTTAGATCACTGTGGCTTGACTGCCCATGTTTAAGGAGATGTTTGAGCTTGGTCCGTGGACCTCGGCTTCCACCCCTTTACTGGTCTTAAAGCCGTCGGTATATCATGCTTGGTCTGCTTCCCCCACTCTTTTCTGTCTTCGCTAAGAGAGTAGCAGAAAGGAGTTAACGAGCCGAAATCAACTTCAATATTTGGTATGTAGTATATAATAATCAAAATTCCAGAAAAGAAGAAATACATCGCCATATCGTTTTTTGCGAGGGAACCGAATTTGAATCCCAAAATTTTATTCAGCATCAAGCCTGACAGACACGACGAGACCTTATATTTCTTTTGAATGGAAGCTCCTGTATATTTTGATATCGAAGGGTAGACATCAATCAGACTTCAAAAAGGGGTTGACTTGACATGATTTATTTTGGTTATTTTGATACATTGAGCTACAAAACTTAGCCTAAGTACGTCTTAGATGTTTTATTATCTACTAAAATTGGTAGTTTTGCCTGCCGTAGTTCAATCAACGCCGCGGCCTACCAAAATGACACCCATAGGGGGCTGTTGTATTAGCCTACTTAAAACTAAGGGCAGTAGTACTGCTGGCAACTTGTACATTACGTGGGAATACCCATCAATGTCGCTGCGTTCTGAATTAGCCGGAGCTGGAGTTAGAGAGTACATTATAGGGTTGGTTATGCATGGAAAAATTAGCAAAACCATGCTTGAACTGCCCTCGTGGAGCAGGAGCTCATAATATTAAAACTGGGACAGCACACTATATACAACATGCACGTTATATACAAGACTATATACAAAATATTAATGGCTTGCATTTTCAAGACAACTCCAGTAAGCTGTCAAAACATCTAGGTAAATGGAGTGCATCCGGCGGTTCAGGCAACGGATCAAGGATGCTTCGGTGGGCAGAAGTCAAGTGGCGTGGCGAGTGGCGGTTCCTATTTATAATAGGAATCGTGCCTCTAACAAGCCCCGCCCCCATGTCCTAACATAGCCCGCGAAGGCGATGTGCTCCTGATCTCCTGATACTTGCTGACTTTTCAGAATGTCGAAAAGCGATTAAAAAGTCAATGAAAAGATGTGAAAAGCTGGAATTTTAAGGGTAGTGATTGTACATTGCAAAATTATGTGTGGTGTTATACTATGGCGGTCTTAACTGCCTATAAAATAAGGTAGTCTCTCGATATATAGTACCGTGCGTGATGAGGTGCTCTGGGTCAAAAAAAAAAGGGGGTTGTGTGTACTTGAAGCCAACCGTCTTTGACATATAGGGTGTCAAAATTTCAACAGCCAAAAAATCATTGCAGTGTCCTATTTGACTGCCACTTTTTCCCTTCAGTATTTAAAAAAAAGAACACATATGTTCATATATTTTTTGCAAAGCCGAATTTGCATCCGAAATTATTTTTTCATAATACCTCTCTAAACACTATCATTTTCGACGTCTCTGTAGAGGAAATTTTTTTCCCGCTCCCTAATTTCAAGTGCTAAAATTGCAGTTATTCAGTTACAAAATAAGCGTAAAGTATAATAAATTGGGTTAAAATTATACAGCGATGCAACCTACAAAATTCATCTAGTACATTTTAGCGTTAATATTCTAATTTTAAGTAAAATTATTTTATTTATTCTGACCTTACTTGTCACAAATACATCAAAACTAGCTGCCCATTCAATTATTACAATAAAGCATACAAACACATTTCCATAGCAACGCTTGATCAACATTAGATACCTGTGTCTTGTGTTTGACGTTTGCTTACATTTTAATTCAAAATGCATTATGACATGATTTTGCGAAGTGAAATATATATTGGTCCTTGTGAACTTAGATATCATGCAACGTGAGAGGAGGTACTGGGTACATCCTATGTGGTTAGATAAAGGAAAAATTGTGATTCGTTCAAAGTTATCCAGGAGCTAAACATGTACCCTGAACGTTTCAAGGTGTCTACCGAAGTTCTATCGAATGTTTCTATAGAATATTAGCTTTAGTAAAAGTTGATCTTGTAAAGAAACTACAAACTGGAGAGAACCCGTCAGTCCGACAGAGAGACTGTTAATAACGCTGAAATTTTATATTAAATTGAAAATAGTCACGCATTTTGTTTAAAAAAAAGGCGCAAAACAAACACTGAATTTCACATTGTCGTATGTTGTAGGTTTCGCATGATGTCGAAGTGGCGTGGTGGTGGCGCGGGCGGGAGTAACCACACCGGAACCACGCCACCTTTATCTGTATTGCGCATAGGCTAACATGCGGGTGGTACATGCCCGTACCACGCTCATCCCACACCACCACCACCCACCCGTTCTATCTGAATTGCGCCTCGCATGGATAAAATGAAAAGGTATGTTGATATGAATCATTTTTGTCGCGTCTTTTGCTTATTTTAAGTTTTGTTCTAGTCAGATAATCTTCAAAGAGGTTACCGGAGCATTCTAAATGTCAGCTGGAGCTTTTCAGTGTAAGTCCCTAACAATACAAGAAATTAGTAGATTTCATGCGAACTTTTATCAATCAAAGAACAAAATAGCGCATGACACACTTATGCTTAAATATATTGTGACGGCACAGAAAAAGAGAAGGCACCCAAAAAAAAACAATAAATAATATCATACTCCCTATCGATCTTGATACTTTATACCTGGTAAAAATATGCGGCTTATTTTAGTTTGTTTAAAAACATGAACAGTATTTTAGACGTCTCCAGATTTCGGATAGACACAATGGTGAAAAAATGTATGGCAACATTGGCAACCGGTCAGATGCCTGCAGAAACACGTTGTGAAAAAAGAAAAGGAGAGTTATTCAGGGCAAGAAAAGAGTCAGTAACACGATACACATATAACGGTATGCTGATTTCTAGACTCGTTTTTGACTCACCCGCGCATCTACGTCACCCGGGAAAATTTGACGCTGTCATGGTTTATTTAATTAAGTGAATTTTTAGATTTGTTTTGTGTTTATATAATAGGTTTGTTCTAGCAGCGATTTCAAACGGTTCCAAACCGTACGGAGTTTGCGCATAGCCATACAACCCACGCTTATATCGTTATGCGCAAACTCCGGACGGTTTGAAACCGTTTGAAATCGCTGCTAGAACAGACCTTATTGTTATAGGATTATTTAAATTAAAAACCTATAGTATAATTATGCCGAACTGTGCTGTGGCTACTTGTAAGAACAATAATAGGACCACCAAAGGGAGTAATATTAAATATTTTCGTTTTCCTAAACATGAGTTAGCAAATCAGTGGATTCGAGCTTGTCGAAGAGAAGATGGAATTATCGTAAAAGATGGTGAGTATCTTCAATTATTAAAGCTTTACTTTATTATTTATTATTTTTATTACATATTTCCACGATTTACATGATTTTTATGGCAGTGGCGCACACTCTAAAGGGACATCCTATGGCTAGAGATGGATCCTATTTTCACGTACCGTACCGTGATTTTAGCTGCCGTTAATTCGACATTCGGGTGCTGCTGTGCCTTAGTTCCGTTCTTTAAACATTCGTTTTAGATATACCACTATCAAGTCACGGTTCATGCTCCAGCCAGACACTATGTGGTTAAAAAATATTTGCCAAGATTTAAATAAGTAAAAAAAATAAAGCAACATGGATTATTGAAGTGTGATTGAAGTGAAACTTCTTAACACGCGCCGGGAGGAATATTTACACATGCTCACATACGAAGGTACCAGGGTGCTAAAATCGTTAAATTCTGTCGCGCTACAAAAGCTGATTGATTTGCGCATTTATCGCGCCATGTCTTCGCCATGCAATCGTTCTGTTGCAACAGCTCTCATGGCCGAGTGGTCTAGGTGCTTAGGTCTCGATTCGGCGGCTCCATCGGCGACCTGAGTTCGAACCCCGTTGCTTTTAGTTTTTTTAAGGTTTTATTTTTTTTTCATTTGGGACTTTTCTTTTTGTTAATTGAATGGTATATTTTAAAAAACGACTTTTTAACGAAATCCGTTACAATATGTATATGATTTTATTGTGATATGTTTGTTAGCTTACAAGCAAAAAATATGGGATTTGCTCTATTACCTTGTCAAGACATAAGCGAAACTTTTATGAAGAATATTTTTTTTTTCATTCAGGCCTTCCCTTTTTGTTAATTAGTATTATATTAAAAAAGTGGTATATTTAGAAACACTACTATTTAACCAAATCCGGTACGATATGTAGGGGTCGTCATTTCCTTGACAACTTCTTGATTTTGTCTTGATCTTGTCTTGGTATCAAGACAAGATCATGACGATAAATAATCTTCGTTTTTCAAGACAAGACAAGAAATTAGTTCTCAAGTCCAAGATTTCTTGGAAAGAAACCAACAAAATCTTGAAATTTCTTGAAAATGTAAAATAAAAAAAAAACTCATTGGTTTTGCTAGTTTATTGAAAAAAAAAACAAAGCACTAAAACATTTATAATGGAATGATAAAAAAAATTATTATGTAAAAAATAACTTTTTTATTTTCAAAGATTTTTGGATATGTTATGGCTTAAGGTATTGGGATCAAAAAGTACTTTGCAAACCGAGTCTACTTCAGTGGAAATGAAATAAATGTGTAAAAATGGGCAAGAAAAATTTGAAAGGGTTCAGAATATTGATTATTAAATAATGAGGTCAATACAAAGAAAATTAAAATTGTACTTTAAGTTTGGTAAAACTATATCTTGTGGGCTAAATTAAATTGAATAATTTTTTAATGCTTAATGACTTTTTATTTGCATGGGATTTTTATTTATTATTTTTGGATATATTATGGGTCAAGATATTAGAATCAAAAAGAACTTCTCTCAGCTGATCTACTTCTATGGCGTACAGAATATTTGAATTTACGTAATTTTTTTAAATTAAGAAAAAATTTATTTATGAAGGAATGAATTATAAAACAGTACTATCATGACCACGTGCCCCTCGATTCTACGCATCAAGTATAAAAATTACATCAACCAATCTCATCCCGACTTTTTTACTAGTTTTTTACTAGTTCTAAAATGTTGAAATAATACTTAAATACCCTTTTATACATTTAAACTATTTTCTAGAGTAAAACTATGTATAATATATCAATTATAATTAATAATATATATATAGAATGAAAATGCTTTTATTCTTTAGTTAACATACGTACACGTATAATTAGGAACGTACCTATTATCGAAAAATGTCCTTTAAAATCCACCAAAACTGCAAATATTTCATTTCAAAACATATGTTCTATATACACTTACATAACAGAATCGTAAGCGTCGTTCCCGGGTGACGTCACACGTTTCTGTGTGGAAGGTTCTGCCTGCGCAAGAGCATACCGTTATATGTGTATCGTGGTCAGTAATAAATTTCTTGAATCAGCTAAAATGTCTGGAAAGCCACTATGGCCGGTCTTCAACTACGTCGAAGATGTACCTATCTTCAGATTTAAATATAAAGAAATTACATAGAAGGTATAATGGTATTCCTGTAAAGAAAAGCTGCATTCGAAATATCTCTAACTCTGAACATAATCTTGAATTTGGCGCACCACGATGGATGTTTGCGCTACCTCATTGAAGTTGGACAATTTTAAAATCACCTCTGACCTTTCGGAATTTTCAACCATTAGCTTCTTTTCAGATGGCTGCGTGGGCCAGAATAAAGATTCTACTTTGGTGAAATAGTTATGGCTTCGCTTGTTTCGGCTCGTCCGAATGTTAGACGGTTAAGAATAATTTTTCCCATAATCGAACACAGCTATACATTACCAGGTAGAGTATTCGGCCTAAGCGAAAGGAAAAGACAAAAACGGGAGGTAATATTGAAATCAGATGAATATGAAGAATTTTTTTCCCATTATGCAAAGGTGAAGAATCTTAGTAAAGACTTTCAGAACTTTAACAGCAAAGATGCCACAGCTAACGTATTTAAGTTGCCATGAAATTAGTATTTCAAATTAAAGCAATTTAAATACTTACTGCTTCAATGGAAAGAATAACAGTATTCTCATTCCGACAAAACCTTACTACAAATGCTCTGTGTGTGTAGCAAGAAACATTTGCAAAAAAGGAAATAGTGTCAATGAATTTGACCAAATTATAAAAGGAAATTTACTTCAATAACATTTTGTGGACCGATGGGGGAAGGAAAAACTGTCATATTTGGTCCGATGGAAATCCATATGAGCCCATTGCCGTTCTAAGGACTTCTTTATTTTCTTACGTATGGTTGATTATAAGTTTTAATTACAGACTATGTTATTTCCAAATTTTGTAGGAAGAATCTAAAAACAATATATTGTAAAATATTAGCAAAAAATCAAAATAAACCAGTAAATCAGACTTCAAAAATCATTTGAAAAATAGGCCTTTATGTCCATGTAGCAGCAGATATCTAAATAGAAAAAATCATAGTATTTCGTAAGTCTAAAACTTTAAATATTTTGACAACCATTAAAATTTAACAGGACACGTTACAAAAAATATGCAGAATTTGATAGAAAACTCAAAATCATCATGTATTCATGAAAACAAAAGCATCTGTATTTAATCCAAAAATTTTATTCATCATCATCCTTGAGAGTTAAGACGTTACTTTGGATTCTTTAAATGGAAACTTTTGTATATTTTAATGTCAAGGGATTAATATAGAGTTGTGTGTACTTTGCACAAACTGCTTTTGATATAACATAGAGTGAAAAATGTTCAACTGCCCAAAATTTATTTATGTTTCTCAATCTACTGATACTTTTTGCTATTTCAGAAAACAAAAAAAATCTCGGCGTAGTTTTTGCAAGGACGCTTAATCTGATAATTTTATTCAACCACAAATATAATCTATTAGCTTAGATTTTTTAAAATCAAGGTCTCTGTAAAATTTAATGTCAGAAGATAGACGCTAGTACGCAATTTTCAAAAAACCAACCTTCTTTTATATATAGGATGTCAACATTTTCAACCGTCCAAAATGCATTTAAAACTATCACTTCAGTGGCACTTTTAATATATACTATTCCAGAAAAGAAAAATTACATCTCCTAATGCATATTCTGGGGAAGCAGAGTTTGAAACCGGAAGTATATGACGGCTATACTGCGCTATCTTGGACTTTTTAAAATTGAATTCCTGTATATTTTTATATCAAAGAAAAGACATTATTAAGCAGATTTTAATATAAATATTGAGATGTGTGTACTTTGAACCAACCGTTTTTGATATAATATGGTGTTAGACGTTTTTGGCTCTCAATTGGCTGCCTTTTTTTTATAAAAGTATGATATCGCCGCATTTTACTTTTTTGGGAAAATCGGTCTTATATGTTGTTATGTCAGAAATCGCCCTCTAGCGGCAAGGCCAATCGCAATCACCACATTTAAGGTACGGTTCGTAGCATAAGAAAAGACCTCGAAGTTTATTAATATCCGTTTACCACTTACGTTTCTTTCTTGGTATAGGTAGTATCGAGTAGTGTAGCGGCTCCTTGGCCGCCATTGGTACAAACCATTAGAGACCTCGCGGCGAACGTTCAGTGACCTTTGCCTCTCCCCCAGGAAGAATCGGTCGTCTGTGCCAGAAAGAAATCCCCATTCATGTCGGACTCAGGCCGGGGGAACCGGATGTACCCTTGTGACCATTTTTGTCTGTGTTGTTCATAAGTTTTCGCCATATTGTCTGTGCAGTTCATAAGTATTCTTTTTTGTGAAAGTCGATGGCCGTGACTTGGCTTAAGATCAGTCAACGTATGGTCGCTCCCAAATAGTGCCTCCGTCCAACAAGGGTGTAACCTATCTGGGAGGGTCGCACCAGCTCTTGCTAAGTCCGGACGATCGCGATGGTCGTGCTGGCAAATTGCCTCGCAGCAGAGCCATTATTTCACGTCCTTGCAATGAGGTTAACAAATCAAGTCAAGTCAGATCCGTTCAGTCGTTTTGAGGCGATTGACATTTATTTTCGGAATTTGTCGAACACCCCAGCAGTTTCCTTTAAGAAAAAACAAAATGTAGGTATTTAATGAAAAAGAATCGAATTTATCTCGGCAATACATTCTATCTATCTTTAATACAAAAACTTTTTGCAAAAAGCGCGTTTACGCATCTGGCGGCCATTCTGGAAACTTAAAGATTATTTCCAACATTTTCTCTTGGCCCCTTCAGTCAAAATTTGTTTCACCGCAAGTCTTTACGGCAATTAGCCGCCGGTCCTTCTTAACTGGTCACCCGGTATACTAATTGCAGTGTTGCTGAATGCTTTCCCTTTACACTCTTTTCAAAAGCGTGTTTATAAGTATACAATTACACTTAGCTCAATTATTGTACTGTGGAAAGTAAATGATTGCAAAAACAGTACTCCATAGGATCTATAAGTAATCTGCTCAAGAAATATGATCATCGCTAGGTGGCTATTAACAATTCCTACTTAACCCTTCCTTCGTCATGATTTTGTGGTCATTGAAACTTGGTGGTTTATCTGAAGGTCCTGCCATTCTACATATAGTCATAGTAAACCAATATGACCTCATATCTTCTCACCGTAATTGACTGCTAGTTTTAAAAAAATGCTCGAATAGATGCAACACGCTTCTAGAAGTGGATCGCCCAATAAGTCAGTTTGAGCTAAACTTAATTTTCCTCAACTAATACTGCAGAACTAAATTGGTGTTGGCCACTGAGTGAACCATAGCTTTATAGTATTTTAGAATCTGTCAATTTGTTCGGAAATACTTCCCACTAATCAAAGCATTTTGTCAATTTTTCTTTTTATCATTGAGAACATTTACTTCTGGCCTATATCCTATTTTAGCACGTTTATTTCATTCATGTCAATAATAATTCAATGAATTACCAACTACATCTATATTCAAATTTAATTCCTGTTATTGAAGCGTTTCGTATTTAAATTTATTTTAACTGGAAATATTGAATACAGCAGTTCTTAAAATTGGCTACTGGTTTTTTTAATTTACTATTTTAAGTTATTGTATTACATATTTTTTCAGAAAGAGAATCATGGTATACCACGAATATTTTGTAAGCAAATAAGTTTATTCTCAATTACATAAATTCTAATAAATAATTTGCATGTCATGAAAAGAGGTAATTCCCGATTTAATAGTTTTGTCCGTAAAGCCCCAACGTTGCCGACATTGATGGCTATGTTTTCTTCACTAAGAAAAGACGAACGAAAAAAAAACTTTTTGCTGTCTGTCTGAAAACTATCTTCTTTCGTTAATTGTGGCGAGTTGATACTTAAAAAATCATTTTCAGAAATATGTTCCGGTGCGTTTCATTTTTTGAGAGGGCGTAACATGTAAAATTTTGGGGGAGGGGAAACTTATCGCTATTTGTCTGAAATCAGATATATATGGTAGAAAGACGATCCTTCATCACAAAAATGCTAATATCAGATACATTAACCTGTGCCCGCTGCTAATCAGACAAACTTTTGTTGACAATAATTGAGCAGGAAACATTGAAAATTGTTTTTAATTACTACAATGCCAAAGGACATGGTTATCTCGCTGTCGAATTGTAAAATAAACAGCTGACACACTGGCGTTTGCGCGAAAGCGACAAATTCTACCAGCATCACCGGCTGTGAGACAGGTCCGTCAAAAATTTTATTAAATACTTTTCTTTGCTTTCGCACCACTGAAAGAGTCTGAAAACATTATTTTTGTTATAAAGTCACTCAAACAAGTATGTTAAAAAATATTTCAATCGGACAGCGATAAATTTATAAGGTTAGATGTCTATACAACTTTTGGATATCATATTACAAAAATGTAACACCGCAGATGTCTGATATAAAATTTTTAATTACAATATGAACTTATGTTAATTGATTTATCCAATAACCAGACGGATAGCAATAAGTTTTTGTCATCATAGTTTTTTGCAAAGCAGAAACGGCGCCCCACTAAAACGCACCGTTTCCGGATACTAGTTGATAAGGCAAAAATTCATGGTTTAGTATGTTTTATCTATTTCTTATGGTTTTAAACGGATAGCGATAATCAAGGGTTTTAGTCGTGGCCTCCCGTACTATTAAACTGTCTCCTTTTTTGCAATAACGCAAATACTATATTTTTGCCCTTTTTGTAAAATCTGCGATAAATTTTGTACCTTTCTAATAATTTAAATTTTAACGCGCCTCCTGTTGCCATTATACCTGACTATTTTTTCTTCGAGCTTAATTTATTTCGAAAATGGTGTATGCTATGGCGCTCAGGGTATTATACCTATTGTGCTATTTAAGAACTACTATTAATTTTAATGAAAGGCAACCTGACAAAAACTTCAGCCAAGCCTACATAAGAGATCTGGTTTCAAAATTTCAAGAAACTTAATCCGTTGGTATTAAAAAAGAGAAAACAACCTGGAGTTTTAGGAGAAGATATGAAGACTGAGGTTGATGGCCAATCTTCTATAAATGCAGAGGTTCACACGTTTTAGCATCCAGTGTCAGGAAAGTAATGAAAATGCATATATTTCACCCTTATACAAAGAAAGTTTTGCAAGAACTTGACAACAATGATACGGACAGAAGAATTCAGTTTTGTGAATCCATGACAGAAATAATTACAGCAAGACCCGAATTTATAAAAAAACATTTTATTGAGTAATGAGTCTTCTTCTTCCGAATTGTCGCTACTAATATCACATTAATCCACGTCTTTTTACAGAGGAACACACTGAATATCCTCAAACAGTCAATGTATCGGCGGGAATACTGGGAGACAATATTATAGGTACTTTTTACTGAAGTAATTTAACTGGCCAACTTTATGCTGAAATGTGCAACCAAAGTATAGAACCTTCGATTGTTCATGAACTTGAAAACTAAATAGAGTTCTAGCAAGATGGTGTGCCCCACACCATGCTACTGTGAGAAAGTAGTTAGATCAAAATTATCCAAACCAGTGAATATTGCATAATAAGTATAATTGAGTGGCCACCAAGATCACCTGGCCTAACCCTTATGGACTTTTTTATGGGATTACACTAAATCATTGATTTACAAAACCTAGCCGGATCAAAGGATAATTGATGCTTATCGAAGTATTCCAACAGATTTCAGATTTTTTTTTCAGACATTTAGGGAAGAATGGGGTAGAAAAGTACTTAATACTGGTAATACTAATATTAAATTAAGTATTGATGTTAGAATATATATCAATAATACAATACTGTTGAAGATTAATAACTTAATATTATATAATATAAATACCAAAATTTTTACATTTTGTAGAAATGGTATTAAAATATAACTAAAATTTATTTACTTTTCTTTTTTTTGCGATATGATCATATTGAATGAACTATTTCTTTCATCGTGTCTGGTAACTATTTTATTAAATTGTTGAAGAAGTAATAAATCAAATCCTAAACTTAAAATACAATAATATTCCACTAAGAAATATTTCTCAAAATCTAGAACTCATGATTCAAGAAAGATAGTGACAATGACTAAAATTGATCCTATACTTTAATGTTACAAACACTACGTAAACTCGATTTATAAGCTCCAAACATAAAGATACTACTTTACGAGTCACTCTTGCTGTTGGCGCTAAAATATTGTGTTGATATTTACGACCTCTGTCTAGATGGCTCTGACACAAGAATAATAAATAACCAGAATCCAATGTTTCCTTGTTGCTACGTCTGGTTTCCCGTGACCTCGAAAGGCTCGATCCGCCGAAATTCCGCCGAAACTCGCCAGTGTAGGCGCTACGGCTGTAGTAAACGCATCGTCTAAAATACAGTAAAATTCTAGCTGTTGGAAATACTTTGGATGCATTTTCCCTTGTTGAGTGCTTCGTATTTTAATAGATTTTTGGACGAGTTAACGTATACAGGGTGTCCGGAAATAACATCGCCAAATTACAGATGGTGATTCTACATAAGAAATCATGAAATTTTTTTCATATGAATATGGGTCCGAAAAAGCATAGTTTCCAAGATACAGGGTGTCAAACTTTTTATAAAAATCAGTTTTTTGTTAATATCTTAAATATGATTTTACTGATTTTGTTGAAATTAGGCAGGGTCATCTGTAGTAATAAGGGGCTCATTTAGCCTTAATTAGATTAAAAATATAAAGTCCAGTGCCGTCCCGGAGGGCATCATACCGAATATTATTGACAAAAAAAGTGTGCGCCGCTGACTTTTTCAAATATTTTATATTTTTTTTCGTATTAAGCAACTAAAAATACAATATTTTTGTTTCTCGAGTTGTTTTCGTATCTTGCGTTGTTTCCGATGAAAAAAGTAAAAACCGGTTTATTACATTTCCAAACTTTTTTGATAAAATCGATATTTTTATTTCTATCTTAAATATGCTTTTACCGATTTTATAGAAATATAATAGGGTTATCTGTAGTAATAGGCGGCTCATTTAGCCTTTATTAGATTAAAAATAAAATGTCCAGTGGCGTCCCGGGGGGGCATCATACCGAATATTATTGACAAAGAAATGTGCGCCACTGACTCTTTTAAACATTTTATATTTTTTTCGTATTAAGCAACTAAAAATTCAACCTTTTGTTTCCTAATTTGTTTTCGTATCTTGCTTCGTTTTCGAGAAAAAAAGTAAAAACCAGTTTATTACATTTCCTTAGGGCACAAAATTCTACATCAAACGCTGTAATAAACTGGTTTTATTTTTTTTTCTCGAAAACGAAGCAAGATACGAAAACAAATTAAGAAACAAAAAAGTTGAATTTTTAGTTGCTTAATACGAAAAAAATATAAAGTGTGTAAGAGAGTCAGTGGCGCACATTTCTTTGTCAATAATATTCGGTATGATACCCCCGAGACGCCACTGGACATTCTATTTTTAATCTAATAAAGGCTAAATGAGCGGCCTATTACTACAGATAACCCTATTAAATTTCAACAAAATCGGTTACAGCATATTTAAGATATAAATAAAAATATCGATTTTATCAAAAAAGTTTGGAAATGTAATAAACCGGTTTTTACTTTTTTTATCGAAAACAACCCAAGATACGAAAACAACTCGAGAATCAAAAATATTGTATTTTTAGTTGCTTAATACGAAAAAAATATAAAATGTTTGAAAAAGTCAGCGGCGCACACTTTTTTTGTCAATAATATTCGGTATGATGCCCTCCGGGACGCCACTGGACTTTATATTTTTAATCTAATTAAGGCTAAATGAGCCCCTTATTACTACAGATTACCCTGCCAAATTTCAACAAAATCAGTAAAATCATATTTAAGGTATTAACAAAAAACTGATTTTTTTATAAAAAGTTTGACACCCTGTATCATGGAAACTATGCATTTTCGGACCCATGATCATATAAAAAAATGTTCATGATTTCTTATGCAGAATCACCATCTGCAATTTGGCGATGTTATTTCCGGACACCCTGTATATTATACATTAAAATCAATTAATAGAGGGTAACCATAAACCATAAGTTAACAATTTGGCGAAATAAATAATGGTTAGAAAATAAGTAGTTTTATTTATTAGCAACTTTAATATCTTAGGAATGATTAAATCGCTGAAAATATCAGTAAATAACTAACCAAAAGTTGATGCGACGACTAACCAAAACTAACCAAATCTATTCAAATTGATTATAACGTATCGGAACCAGTTCAAATGACTAAAATAAGTAGATACTACCTAAGTACCATACTTGGACGCCTAACCAAAACCAACCTAATCTATTAAAATTTATTATAACGTATCGTAACAGGTTCAATGACTAAAATAAGTCGAAACTAAGTGACACTAACCATAAGTTGATTCAACGACTAACTAAAACCAACCAAATATATTAACATTTATTATAACGTATCGTAACCGGTTCAAATGACTAAAATAAGTTAATACTAAGTGAAATTACTCAAAAGTTGATTGTACGACTAACTAAAACTAACCAAATCTATTAAAATTGATTTTTACGTATCGCAACTGGCTCAAATAAGTAAAATAAGTTGATACTAAGTGAAACTACTCAAAAGTTGATTGGACGATTAACCAAAACTAACCAAATCAATTAAAATTGATTTTAACTTATCGCAACCGGCTCAAATGACTAAAATAACTTGACACTAAGTGAAACTACCCGAAAATTGTTTGAACGACTAAACAGAACTAACCAAATCTATTAAAATGTATTATAACGTATCGAAACGGTACTGTGATACTCGTGACTTTTTTATTTGTAAATATGAATGCCTATATTTTTATGTACTATATTAATACATAACTTTGCATTTTTATGAAATATCTGGCAGCGATACTATAGCGGAGTATTTTGATATGATAGGATTCAACAGGAAATTTTAAAAGTAAAACTAAAGCCCATATGCTGAAAACGCATCAAGACGAATATCTGAATTTGAAAAATACTGATAGTTTGGAAAAATTCATTAAATAAACGGTACTACTCTCTCGCTTATTGGAATTTAAAAAAATGTTACTTAGTATCAACTTATTTTAGTTATTTGAACCGGTTACGATACGTTATAATACATTTTAATAGATTTGGTTAGTTTTGGTTAGTCGTTGAAGCAACTTTCCGTTAACATAGGAACGTAGGCTTTAGTTAGTTTCACTTAGGCACAACTTAATTAGTCATTGGAACCGGTTCCGATAGTTTCAATAAGCGTGAAAGTAGTACCGTTTATTTAATGAATTTTTCCAAATCATAAGTATTTGACAAATTCACAGATATCCGTTACGATGCGTTTAGGCTTTAGTTTCAATTTTAAAACCGTTCGAAATAATAATTTGCTGTTGAATTCTACCATATCAAAATACTTCGCTATATTAACGCTGTCAGATATTTCATTAATATGCAAAATTATCTATTAATATAGTA